>CAIGQZ010001210.1:7230170-7241246 GCA_903798205.1 Danio tinwini
TTGTTGTTGTTGTTGTTGTTGTTGTTGTTGTTGTTGTTGTTGTTGTTGTTGTTGTTGTTGCAGTGGCAGTGCAGAGTGGTTTCCAAAGCGAAGATGAGGAATGAAGTTTAGGCTGGGTATTTATATTAAATTTGAAATGATCCGATTGGCTGGTTAATAATTGGTGATAGGGATCAGCTGTTGTCATCACGTGCTCCTCTCGAAATTAGTTTGTGAAACTTCACTTAGTGGAGTGGTTAGTGTTCTTAATTGGCATGCAGATGCATTGGTTCGAATCCAGGTTGAAGCAATTATTATTATTATTATTATTATTATTATTATTATTATTATTAATATTATTATTATTAATTTCAAATGTGTTGTTTTATTGCTCCATTCTTGTGTTTTTTTTTGTCATAAGTCTGACATCTGAATGAAATCTTTGTAAATAAGTGTTGTTTTCGTCATAAAAAATCTACATTAATAAAAGACATTTAGTCACAATTTCTGAATCCTTGTACAAGATGGGTTTTGAATTCAGATCACTTGCAACACAGATGCATTATGCCTGTGCATGCTCCACTAGGCTACATGGGAGTTTGTGGTTTTGTTTCCAACCCCTTGCCTTGTCTTGCCCTTCATTGCCAATCTAATGACCGATCATTGCCAGTTCTCGGAATGCTTGTGTAGTAATTAATTCTTTGACTCACTTTAGTCATGTGACCTGGGTGTTTTGAAACATTCCAGAGCAATGTTTCGAAACATCTGCGGTTTGAGATCTCAACTCAATGTTGAAATGTCAGATTCACGTCAGCCATCCCTGCTTTCAGTGGTACTTCAGACTGAGCTGGTCCCAGTTTGATTCAGTTTAATTCATCTTTATTTCTATAGCGCTTTTACAATGTGGATTGTGTCAAAGCAGCTTCACATAGAAGATTATAGTCAATTGAAAGTGTGTGTTCAGTTTTCAGAGTTTAAGTTCAGTTCAGGTCTGTGTGGTTTAATATTCACTGCTGAGAGTCCAAACACTGATGAGTAATCCATCGATGCGCAGCTCTACAAGCCCCGAACTATGCAAGCCAGTTTGATTAACTGTTGTCCTGTGTGGACACGAGGATTTCCCCTTGACAACACCAACTACAGGCACTACATCATAATCATGCCACTACTAGTGCAAGTTTTTGATTGGTTAATGTCACAAATGCCAAAATTCAGATTTTTCAACTCAAGCAATTAGTGAGAATCACAAACGGTAAACACGTCAAACAGCCGAAACGCTCAATTAGCGACATGTCATTCGCTTAAATTGCTTCATTCACGCAAATAGCACCACAGCATGTCTAATCGTGTCTTTGCATAGACTTAACATGTAAATCACTCGCGCTTAACATTTCATCCACATCAGGTGTGAATGCACCAATGGGGTACATTTTATTGCACATAGATACACGTCCTTTTTGTGCACGTCCATGAGAAGGCAGGGCCAGAAATGTTGTCTTTATAGAGACATTTGTTCATTAAATTTAAACTTCTTTGATTAGCAATCACAGACACCAACAAGTTATTGTGCGGTATTTATTTGGGGGTGTGCAAAGAACTGCATGAAAATAATTGTTTATTTGTTAATAATATGTCCCTGTAAATATCGTTAGTGTGAAAAGCAACAAAAGTTGTTGGCCTCATACTGCCCCCTAGTGATTATTTTCGCTAGACACTGCAGTTAATCGAATGTTGAAACACATTTGTGCAATTACTCACATGTAGGCTGAAGCATGTATTTCCAATTAGCCTATGTTGGATCATTTCTCCACTTTAAAACTTTATTTGTTTTAATAGTAAATGATTATTTATATACCGTTGCACTGTAGCACTTTCATCAAATGTTTTAATGAAGGTCATTAGTTTCAAAAGGCCAGATTGCATCATTAAGTGCTTGGGTTTTTCAAAGCATTTCAACAAAATGATGCTGATGCAAAACATGGTGTTTAGTCTGATGGCAAAAAGCCTACATTTTGGTCTCATCAGACCGTTAAAAAATCTTCCAGCTGCTTCAGAGTCTCCCACAGGCTTTCTGGCAAACTGTATGAGAGATTTCATGTGGCATTTTATGACAGTATCTGCCGTCCTGTGAACCTAAGACTCGTATAGCACCTGGACAGCAGTTATTTGTTTCTCCAAACTCCTCCAAATGCTCCTTCACTGTTGTCTTTAGAGCTCTTATGGCTTCCCACACTTCAGGCACAGTCAGTTTTGATTATGTCCTGCTTTATATGAGAAGCATAGCTCTAAATGGTACCATATAATGGCCAGATTTACCTAACAGCTTGCACCAATGCAAACTCTCTTGTGGCGTTAAAAGATACTGTCAGGAATTATTTAAGAACAGATGTGCACACTGATGTTTGCAGCTGACATTATTGCACATGTATTTGTAGGGGTTTCTCTTTCAGAAGCAAAATTTACAGGAAGAGAGCATTTAAATTGATCATAAAGGTGATTTACTAAGGACCGCAGTTGTCAGTTTTAGTATTTGTTGACAGTAGAACATGTCTTATTATTAGGGGTGTGACGAGATGCCTACTCCACGAGACGAGACACAAGATTGGGTTCACAAGAACGAGACGAGACGAGATTTTTACACTATTTTTAAGAAATCCTCACAATGAAATATATGAATGGAAAATGGTCTTTTATTCAACTGGAAAAAAAAAAACAAATCGCAAAACTACTTAGGTGCTTTCTTTAAATCAACTTGTAATGAATGTTATTTTACTTTTATTTTAATGAATTATATGCAGTAATGGACATGCAAACACTGCTAAATATTTAGCTAATAGCCTATGGAAAATAATATTTTTATATATAACTTTAAATATTACCTAAATATTTGCTAATATATGAATGGAAAATAGATTTTTATTCAACTAGAAAAAAATATCACAAAATACAAAACAGTTTAGATGCTTTTTTGTAATGAATTGTATTTTATTTCTATTTAAATTAATTCTGTCATAAAGGACATGCAAACACTGCTAAATATTTTGCTATAAACTCACCGACTGGCTTCTCCCCTGTACAATTTCACATGATATATCAAACTTAATTCCACACAATGAAACAAATAGATGTAATTTAGTGTATTTCATTATTAATTTAATAAATGAGTTTCACTTTCATTTAGCAAGATTTCATTCAGGCCCCGTGACTCACTCTGAGCTACTAGATGCGATCATGCGAATATGAAGGACTGATAGGAGAGTTGTTTTAATGGAGTTTAATACCGCAGGCAGAATAAAAAAAAATCAGCTTTTCCCGGACAGTATAAACGTGTGTTCTGTGATGATGATGTGATGATGAGTCTCTAGGAGTTCATTCAGTGTGTGTGCATGTTTGTTTGCGCTGCCTTAGAGATGCATCTGTGGTGCTTTACTGACTCACTAGGTGTGTAGGTCCTGTCGTAAAATGCAGCTAAAAGTCCTTCACGGTGTTAATAGTTTGATTACGGCGTTTTCATATCTGCACTTCAATAATGCGACTAAAATAGGAATACTCTACGTCTTAATTCCATTTGTGTTTACGACGATTATGCCTTTCAGCATATCTGAAGTGCTATTGCATTGCATGGATACGAACCATAATGTGTTAGGCTGTAGTTGTAGCCTATGTTGGATGCGGCACACCCGCCCACCCAACCGAGTTACAAGCGCAATTCTGAGGCCAGCCTGGGTTGCCAGGTGTGTGCAAAGCACTTTATTTGCAGATCAAATCCAATTCTGCCTCCAATCATCAATGCTCATTTCACCCTCACACTCCATCATAACATCACAACTCATGTGACGAGACAACTTTTTACCTCAACGAGAAATCTTGCCGCGATTTAATCTTGTCACACCCATACTTATAATGCTTATTATTAGTTGTGTGCTGGTCACTTGCAAATCTTTCCACTTTTTAGGAAGAGTATCCTAAATCATGTGCCTTTTGAAAGGATTTTTGACAGTTACAAATTTAAAAAACAAAAAGGTGGGAAAACTGGACTCTAAATCAGGTGGTTTAGGAGGGTTTTTGACAGTTAAAAATGCTTGAAAAAAATAACCCTGAATGAGGTGCATGGCTTTGAAAGAATTTTAGACAGTAACACTTTTAAAGGGGTGGTCCAGAGTGTATTTTTAAGGCCTGGTTGTGTTTATAGGGTGCAAAGCAATGTGTGCTCTTGCTTCATTTGTAAAATATCACATTATTGTTTCATATATCTTACTATCTAATTACATATCTCATATCTAATTACATACTGCTACTCAGCTAACATGAAAATGGCTGTCATATTTCCTAGTTCCGTCAAAAGCCCACCCTCAAAAGGCTTTTATTGGTCAGCTAACATAATATGCTGTAATTCTCAGATCGGCTACACGTCACCAGGAAGCATCACGCCTCTACTAGGATGCGCTTTGCCTCTGTTGTGTAAATACTGTCAGTCAGTGCTGTATTAGATTGAGACTGAATCAGACAGAAAATGAAGTGGACACATCTGAACCTCATGCCTGCTATCTAAAATTAAATCTGACAAGTGTCTTTTATATATATTCGGATTATAATCTTGTGTAAGTAATATAAAATGTTCACATATATCTTGCAAGGTTGTTATTTGAGATGTATAACGCAGGGAAAGTGGATGCATAAAGAGACACTGACGGGGTTTGATAGATAAATATGAATTTGTAGCTAAATTGGTAATGGTGCCAAACAGCATTTCCCATTGTTTACATCCTTGTTCATGTCCTTGCTACAATGTAACGTCAATACTAGACACTGTGTATGTCATATATCAACTTTAGCAAATGAAAAAAACTTACAGTTTGTAGCTCACAATTCACAGCTTTATCTATTATGGTTGGAGCTGCTCCTTCTTTAAGAAGATTTTAGCCGAATCCAGCTCTGAACTGGGAGAGATTCTAGAAGCTGTCCTTTGTCAAATGTTATAAAATGTATGTAAAGCTATATTTTTTTTGTAATTCCCTGGAACATAATTAAAATGAATCTGTAAGCACTTCTTTCTTTGTGTTGTGTCCTTTGGAAGCCCAAATACAGAAACAGAAGAAGCTCTGTGAAAATAGCAGCATTTGTACAGCGTTTTAGCTTTCCCTGCTATAACATTACAGTGGCATGTATGTGCGTAACCTGAAGGGTTTATGACTTCATTAACCTGGATGTATTTTTTTTTTGTAGTCTCCAAACTTTGTTCGCTGCAGGCTTTGCTAAGCTAACTCTGTAAAGGCCAATGTCTCCCTTTGTATTGAACTGAGCTTATTACATTCAGAGATGTTGTTTATGTTCACACAGCTACATCAAACATCAACTAAAGGTTAAAATATGATATCGAAGTGGACCACCCCTTTAAAACACAAAAAGAGAAAACGGGACCCTCAATCAGGTGCCTTTGAAAGTTTTTTCACAGTTTAAAAAGGCGGGAACAAGGAATCCTGAGATTTTATATTTTGATAGTAGAGCTGTGAACCTACACTGGTCTCACGGTTCGGTTACGATTATCATGCCATCGATTCGGTTCAATTCAATATCTCGGTGCATCACAGTGCATTGACGATGCTTTCCATACACAGTTTTATATTTTCTTCACAGCAATTTGTGTATTAAAATGTATGAATATATTTATATACTATTTGTAATACAATTTTGTCCTTTAATACAAACAGTCAGATATATAAACTGTACCTTTAAACAACACGAGCATTTATAGCAAATAATATAAACTAATATGAATATCAAGTCTAGATTGGATTTTTTTATGACACTCTCTAACAATAATTAATATTTTACAGTACTGTGATGGTTGGGTTTAGGGTTGCGGTGGGGGGTAGGCGTAAAAAATACAATTTATTGGGAAATTGAATAGATAACATAAATAATACTTGGAATAACTACTGTTTTTAGGTTACTGTGAGGGTTGGGATTAGGGTTGGGGTGGGGGTAGACGATAATAAAAAACAATAAATGGGAAATTTAAGAAAAAACATAAATAATTTTCTTTAACTTCCGGTCAAAAATGTCTCTGTTCTAGCAACAAGCAATATCCCGCTCGCTTTCTGAGCCTTGTCTACCAAGTTCTCTTACACCGCTATGATTGGTCACATGCTCAACAGAAAAGGCTGCGATTGGCTCTTGCACGCTGCGCTCTTCACAGATGAGAGACACTGTGCCACAGTGTGTGTGTGTGTGAGAGAGAGAGAGAAAGAGAGTTTACTTTAATTCTCTCAATCTCAGTGAAACAGGGGTTTCTGCTGTAAGTGTCAGTGAAACACACACGCAGATAAATAATGCACAGTTTCTGCGTTTTTATGTAGTTAGAGCGTTGTAAATACTCGCGCTCGCGGCTCGCCTTCCTCGCCATAGTAACCTACGACGACAGCGCATATGAGATATATGACGTTAGTACATAATAACCGGTTATGATTATTACTGAACCGATACCAAATTGTCCGCGTCTGCATCGCTGTGCACCAAAGAAACAATTAATTTTTACACCCCTATTTGATAGACAAAAATATAAAAACAAAAAGGCGGGGAAACCCTCTAAATGAGGTGGTTTTGAAAGGATTATTTGACAGTTTTAAATAATAATAAAAATGTAAAAAAATGACTTATTGTAGCATGAAATGATTCCTCAAGGCAATTAAATAAACTAAAAATCAATAAAGATTAAACCATCTTTTTTTAGGTTTCCCTGATTACAGTTGAATTTAATTCAATTAAATAGGCATTGTCATTGTCAAATGGTTAAGCTTTGAAAGGATTGTTTAACAGTTACGATATAAAGAAGGGAAAGAACCCTTAACACTAACAACTGTTTTAACATAAAATGGTTCTGAATGATTTAGTTCTAAATAGAACTAAGTACTTATTTCAGCCTTTGTGATGAAGTTCAAATGTCATTCCATTGTTCCGTTCTATAGTTCCATTACAAAGCTCCAGTAAAGGAAGAGACATAAAAATACATAAAAATATATGAATGTCAATGTATTATAAATATGTGACCCTTTAGGGCTGCTATACATATACGTTTAAATTCTAAATGATACGTTTTGATTAGCTACAGACAAATTGTGTTACACTCAGCTAAATAAAAGGTGTTTTCTTTACCAGTGCGAGTCTCCTGTTTACGTCTTGTATGAGTATTTCTGAATAGCAAGGTCAAGTTATTTTTGTGAAATTGCCGGTGGGCTATGTTCTCTGTAAGAGACTTCCCCACTTGATGCTTCTGTATCCCGTACTACTGACTGCTGCTTTTCTTATTTAACTCATTTATTATTTTTAAGTGATGTTTTGCATTTGAAGATGTCTGTACAATCTGTGTTCAAGGGTATATTATGAACCAACAAAGCACTGTCCAATTAATTGTCATAATGTAAATGTATTCAACCTTATATATTGAACTTTTATCCAAAAACGATAATAGTTTTAGTAATATTTTCAGATTTGATTTGTTTATTAATTCGTTTCATGATCACATACTGTATATAGCTACATATGTAGCTGTGCTGACATTAGGCAGTATATATTGAGATGCAGATTTTTAAAAAAATTTAGTTTCCAATGGTAAAGTTTTTTTTGGACAAGTCTACTTTGGTCAGATGCATTTGCATTCATTTCATTGAATTTAATCGAACTGACTTATAAGATGGTGCTTATTTTGTTCTGTTAAGTTGATTACAGCTGCTGGGTGCACACGATATAAAGAAAAATCAAAGAATGATGGGCTGTTATCTGTATAGTACTTTAATGTATGAGTGGGAGAAACCAGAAACCTAGACAGTTATTCTCCTTTTTACCAAAGTGATAAATAAAGTCTTTATCATGGCTTATAAACCCGTAATGAGTTTTTGAATTAGATTTTGCAGTCCTCTCTAGAGTGAGTTTGATGTGTTGCTGGAAGAGACAGTAAGAAACAGTATGTTTTGTAAAGAAAAAAAACTAAAATATATCCATAATCATACCAATCTACCTAAACAAAAAGTCAGGAAACTAGAACCCTAAATAAGGTGTCTTTTTTTGACAGTTACCAATTCAAAAAACAAAAAGGCGGGAAAACAGAAATCTAAGTGAGAACTTTTGACAAGATTTACATGACATGATATTGGCAGGGATGGGCAAAAATACACTGAAATGTATTTTAAAATAAAATACCAAATACATCACTTTTACATGTATCAAAATAAACAACAAAATACAGCAGCCACAAATGTATCAAAATAAAATACTGTATTTGTATTTTGAAAATACTACAACATACTTTTACAAAGGAGCATGACATTTATTCGCCAACCTTCCATTAAAAGGCATATTTGATCAGTCCTTTCACCATTAAACTGACTTAGTGAAGTAAACAATGTTCAGCAGCAACAGCGTTTCATTGAGCAAGTTTAATTCAGCTTCTCTGCCATTCATTTCTACTCCTGTGCATGAAGAGGTATTCATAAACATGTGTTTCTCTTTCATTTTTGTATAACTTTTGTACAAATTTCATACAGAAAGTCCTGTCTTGAAGATGATCTCTTTAATCACTGTAAAAAAATAATAATAATGCAGATAAGTTGGACAATATCTCTTCATTGTGTTTCCATCCATTGCATGGCCAGTAAAATCAACATCATCTCTTAACAGTCTTATATTTTAAAAGGGTGATATATGAAGAGGTTATTTAAATTTTTTTGTTTACATCATGTTTTATTTTTTTAAATAAATCTTTTTTTTTTTGCAACTGAAATCTTCAACACTTAATGTTTAAACATGATTTCTGAAAATATCCAGTTTTATTCATTTCCATAAATCATATTTTTGCAAGTTATCTCCTCAATGCACAACATAAAATGTGACATCTCTAAAGTCTCTGACATAAAGTAGTTTTTGACCAGTCTGTATAGACTGGAGTAGTACTAAATATTTGTGTCTAATAAATGGTAATATGCTACTTTGACATCTTTAGACTGACATCTTTCCTCTTCATTAACTATAAAGAGCACCTGCAGATCAAAATTCTGGCATTTGAAACAGCCAATGAAGTATAGATATCGCCACTGTAGGATTTATTTTTATGTTGTTTGTCTTATTGTCTTGGCATCTACATCAGCAATCCATCCAGAACTACTATTATTTGTGCAGTTTACTCATTCTCCAAAGATTTGTTTTAGTTCTTCTTTAACTGATCTTAGTGAACTCCATCTTTGGGTGTTTTTTTATTATTTATGAACTTCCTCTGCATTTCCACCTGCAGCACTGAGACTGAGAATGATTATGTGCTGAAGCTCCTCATCCTGTTCTTAAGAACTGATATTTTTATTCCAACTTATTTCTTAAGCAAAGATGCAGATGCCGAATTTTACACTATACTGCCATTATATAATACTGGTCTGAGCATTGTGCAGTATATTATTTTAATAGGGGTGAAACGAATAACTGTTGATCCGTGATCCATATGGCTTACAACTCACGGTTCAGAACGCACGTGACCCGCGGGTTAATCATTCATTTTGAACTTGTCGGTTAATCCAACATTTATAACCATTGCAGAAAGATTGCCACCTGCGTCATTCAAATCGCGTGCATGAAAGAATTTTGGCTTTCCTGTAAGATATAATGATGACGGGAAAAGTTGTGGTGGGACCTACCCAGGGCTTAATTTGTGCCGGAACATGCCGGATCCGAAACTGGAACCTCTGAAATCTCATTTCTGGCACCTCATTTTACAAATCCCCCTCCTCAACCGCTCTCCTACTCGTCGACTATCCACTTTCACTTTCTTCCGCGACTCCCCAACCCTCTTCACTTTCATCCGCGACACCTCCGCTCCGCTCACTTTCATCTGCGACATCATTTTCATCTGTCCTCAGATAGCGACAAACCACCATCAAAATGATGTAATTGAATAGGTTTTCAAAAATAATAGATCTACAGAATAACAAAACATGAAGTTTTATGTGTGAATTGTTGAATCATTAATTGAAGTTAAATATAATCTGTTGTACAAGATGTTAGATTTCTATTTTTAGCATTATCAGCAACAGTAGCAAAGATCATATTTCATATTGAATACTTTTCTTTCTTCAGCTGGTTCTTTCTTGATTTTTATTTGTATTAACATTACAGGCTCTGAGTTCTGTTTGTTAAAAGCAATGCTTTTTGCAGTAATATTTTTATATAAATGGAAAGCAAATGACATTTGTCTCCTCACTTTTTTGCTGATAGAAAAATGGTCCGATCCTTGACTAAAAAACCATAGTGTGATCCGAACTGCAGATTTGTGATCCGTTACACCACAAATTTTTAATGGCTGTGGACTTGTTCCCAAATATACCCATGCCATTTGCCTGTTATTTTCTTTATGTGTGCATAATTACATCCATACTCCAAGCTATGATGACTGTCTTAATAACTTTTCTGCTCTGGTCTCAAGCCTATAGACAAAGAGCTGAGAAAGCACCAATCAGAGGCCGCGTCTTTATGAAGTCATCATGTAGACTTCTTACAAAGTATTTTACAGTATTATAAAGATACAAAATACAAGACATTAAAGTATTTTAATACAAAATATTCACCCATTTTCATAAACCCTATCAAATACAAATTACAAGATACTATTTTGTATTTGAAATATGTATTTGAAATACATGTATTATAAATACTGCCCGTCCCTGGATATTGGTAAGAATATTTACCAATAAAAAAACAAAAAGGCAGGGGAAAAAACAACCCTAAAAAGGTGGATTTGAATTTTTTTTTTTATTAATTTTTCGGCAGTTACTGATTTAAAAAGTGAAATGGCGGGAAAACCCTAAATAAGAAGACTTTAAAATTATTTTGGTAAGTTTTTGATTTTAAAAAAAACTGCAAGGAAATTAAATCCTAAATAAGGAGGCTTTGAAACATTTTCTGTCAGTTACTAATTCAAAAAGCAAAAAGGCTGGAAAAGAACCATAAGCTCTTACGACGAAAATAACTGTAATCCTATAACTAATCTAATAAATCTAATAAATAACTAATCTATCTATCTATCTATCTATCTATCTATCTATCTATCTATCTATC
>CAIGQZ010001210.1:7241256-7253730 GCA_903798205.1 Danio tinwini
CTATCTATCTATCTATCTATCTATCTATCTATCTATCTATCTATCTAATCTGTCTGTCTGTCTGTCTGTCTGTCTGTCTGTCTGTCAATAAAAAGGAAAACAGGTCAGACAATTGTGGAAACGTCTATCCATGGTTCAGCTTGTTAAGTCAAGAATCAATACATATTGTGATAAATATTACATTGACAGAAAATTAGTTGCACTTATTTCAACAATGCACCGAAATTACAGGCGCTCTCAAAATGTAACCGCATCGTTTTACTTTATGGATGCTCATGGACATAAGTTATATTTATGCTAATTATAGCTTTCATGCCTGACTGAGTGATTGTGCCTCATTGTGCAAGAAATCGTTTGTCAGCCTTTCAAGTGGCTTTTCTGCAGAATAACAGCCAACTGCGAAAAGTCGGCCATATTGTGTTATTATGAATTGTGGGTTAGGCCGAGGGTTTCTATGGCAACTCTGCAGAACATTTACAGTTCGGTTTGCAATCCAGTTGGTGGATCTGTGTGAGCAGTATGTTCTGTGCATCTGCTTCAGAAAAACATTTTCTGAGAAGCTTCTGGAGTCGCATCTTTGACAGAGACAGACCACAAACTGACTGCAGCATTTAGGCCAACTTTATTCAATTGTGTTCACTTTATACTGTGAACATCCACTTTAACGTTTTGAAGTTGAAGTGATTGTAAAAATTGGCTCAGCTGGTAGCAAAGAAAGGCTGACTGAATTTCTTTTTCTTTTTTAATAGCTGACAGACTAAGTACTGGAACAAAATTAAAGGTTTTAACCACTGTTTCTTAAAACACTTGTTCAATCTGTTAACATTTACACTATAAATATACAAAAACAAATAGTTTAGAGTAATTTAAGGCATTCTAAACCAAAATACATTAACTTACAAAACCAAGTATTGTTTAAATGACAGTTACTTTGGTTTCCTGATCAAACTTATGTGAGCTTAAAACAAGATTAAGATAATAGAGCCCTAACAAGGAGGCTTTGAAATTATGTTATTGTCAGTTACTGATTCAGAAAGGAAACTGGCGGGGAAACAAAAACCTAAATAAAAAAGTTTTGAAATGATTTTTTTTGTTAGTTACTTACTCAGAAAACAAAATGGCGGGAAAACAAAACCCTAAATAAGGTGGCTTTGAAATTATTATTTTTTATTACTGATTTAAAAAGCAAATTGGCTGGAAAACAAAACCCTAAATAAGGAGGCTTTGAAATGAATTTTTGTCAGTTACTGATTTAAAAAGCAAAATGGCGGGAAAACAAAACCCTAAATAAGAAGGCTTTGAAATACTTTTTTGTCGGTTACTGATTCAACAAGCAAAATGGCAGGAAAACAAAACCTAAATAAGGTGGTTTGGAATGATTTTTTTGAGTTACTGATTTAAAAAACAAAATAGCGGGAAAACAAACCCTAAATAAGGAGGGTTTGACATTATGTTTTGACAGTTACTTATTCAAAAAACAAA
Source organism: Danio tinwini (assembly GCA_903798205.1). Taxonomy (NCBI): domain Eukaryota; kingdom Metazoa; phylum Chordata; class Actinopteri; order Cypriniformes; family Danionidae; genus Danio; species Danio tinwini. Next base: position 7,242,739 of record CAIGQZ010001210.1, read on the forward strand.
ATGGCGGGAAAACAAAACCCTACATAAGGAGGCTTTGAAATAATTTTTTGACAGTTACTAACTCAAAAAATAAAATGGCAGGAAATAAAATCCTGAATAGGGAGGCATTGAAATGATCTTTCGTCAGTTATGATTCAAAAAGCAAAATGGCTGGAAATTAAAGCCTACATAAGGAGTCTTTGAAATAAATTTTTGACAGTTACTGGTTCCAAAAAGAAACAAATTGGTGGGAAAACAAAACCCTAAAAAAGAAAGCTTTGAAATATTTTTTTGCCAGTTACTGATTCAAAAACAAGATGACGGGAAAACAAAACCCTAAATAAGGAGGCTTTGAAATATATTTTTTGCCAGTCACTGATTCTGTCACGGTTGTGGATCCATTTGTTCTTCTTGCATGTGTGTGTGGGTGTGTTTGTTTGGGTTATCTTCACCGCGTGGTGGGTGTGTGTGTGTGTGTGTTTACATTCATCAGCTGGGTTGTCACACGTCTTGTTACCACTCATATCTCTCAGCTGTTTTCTATCAGTCACAGCTGTCACGCTTTACCGCGGGCCTATATATGTTTAGTGTTTTGTAGATAGCGTTATCAGTCCGATGTTTGTTCACTCCTGTGTCTGCTTCCTGTTAGGTGCTCTTGCTCGATCTGGTGGTGGTATTTCACCATAGTCTGTTATATTTGGACCTTATGCACGTCTCCGTTTCATTGATGTTGTCAACTATATCAGTGAGAGACTTCAACCTGAATCAGACTTTTACCGCTGTTTAGCGTGCTGTATTCCTGGTGTGAGCACCCTTGCTCCACACTATATCTGGTGAGATCAATACCAGTTGTGACTCTTTAATAAATCATCTTGCATTGACTTGCATTTGGGTCTCCTGTGTATATTCTTGTGACAGATTCAAAAACAAAATGACGGGAAAACAAACCCCTAATTAAGGAGGTTTTGAAATAATTTTTTGTCAGTTACTGATTCATAAAGCAAAAATGGCAGGAAAACAAAATCCTAAATAAGGAGGCTTTGAAAAAAAGGCAGTTACTGATTTAAAAAACAAAATGACGGGAAAACAAAAACCCTAAATAAGAAGGCTTTGAAATAATTTTTGTCAGTTACTGATTAAAAAAGCAAAATGGTGAGAAAATAAAACCCTGAATAACGAGACTTTAAAATTATTGTTGACAGTTACTGATTTAAAAAATAGGCTGGAAAGCAAAACTCAAAATATGGTGACTTTGAAAGGATTTTCTGACAGTTACAGATTTAAAAAACAAAATGGTAATAAAATAAAAACCTAAATAAGGAGGCTTTGAAATTATTTTTTGTCAGCATTCAAAAAGCAAAATGGTATGAAAACAAAACCCTAAATAAAAAGGCTTTGAAATTATTTTTTGGTCAGTTAACCTACTGATTCAGAAAGAAAAGTGGCAGGAAAAAAACCCTAAGGAGGTTTTGAAATTATTGTTTGTCAGTTACTGATTCAAAAAACAAAATGGCGGGAAAATAACCTTAAATAAATAGATTAAAAAATTATTGTTGACAGTTACTGATTTTAAAAAAAATGGCGGGAAAACAAAATCCTAATTAAGGAGGCTTTGAAATTATTATTTTGAAGGTACTGATTAAAAAAAACAACTAAATGGTGTGGAAATAGAACCATAGATAGTGTTTTAAAATAATTTTACCAACTGTGTGGTAAAAAACAACCCTAAAAAGGTGGCTTTAAAATGATTCCCTGCTTAATCTGTTAACATTTACATTACTAATATACAAAATCAAATCATTTTGCATGGGTATTTTTTCCTTACCAAAATACATTAACTTCCAAAATACAATATTAAGTTGATCTGATCAAAATTATCTGATCTTTTTTTTTGTCTTGACCAAGTCTTCACTTTTATTGTGTGGAATTTTACTTTGTATTTTATTAATACTTCATTAAAAGCTGCAAGACTTATATTATTTTGCAGAAGTAATGATTATTATTAATATCAAAAGAGCATTTCCCTCCTGCTGTTCTCTGTAGTCTCTGTTATAAGAATGTGTTGGACACATAGTATCAACTTTACACTGGTAAGATGCAAAAACTCCTCCACCAAATAGAAAATGTTGCTATGGCAACAAAAGGACCATTGTCTCCTGATGCAAAGGGTAAATGTTCTGCAAGTGGCCATATTTCATCAGATCACATGAGCCGTGAAAGTTCAGAGTAACTCTCAGAAGTTTAGGTAATGCTTCCTCTACGGCTTTGTTATGGTAATAAACCAGACGCTGTGATCTTTCACTGCTTTTCAACTGAAGCGTCTCACTGTAAACAATATCATGGCTATTATGTGGTCGCATTACAAGACAAAACAATGAGTATTAAATTACTCTGAGATATGGGAAACTGCAGTATGATGTTGCGTTTTCAGAATCAAGATTCTAACAATATATTACATTATTTAATTTATTGGGAAACTGGTGCATTAACTTTCAATTGGTTGCAGATATGCACAATAATGCATATACACTCACTGGCCACTTTATTAGGTACACCTTACTAGTGCCTTAATCCTTCGTGGCATAGATTCAACAAGGTGCTGAAAATATTCTCCAGAGATTTTGGTCCATATTGACATGATAGCATCACGCAGTTGCTGCAGATTTATCGGCTGCACATCCATGATATGAATCTCCTGTTCCACCACATCCCAAACATGCTCTATTGGAATGAGTTCTGGTGACTGTCGAGGCCATTTGAGTACAGTGAACTCGTTGTCCTGTTCAAGAAACCAGTCTGAGATGATTCACGCTTTATGACATGGTGCGTTATCCTGCTGGAAGTAGCCATCAGAAGATGGGTACGCTGTGGTCATTAAGGGATGGACATGGTCAGCAACAATACTCAGGTAGGCTGTGGCGTTGAAACGATGCTCAATTGCTACTAATAGGCCCAAAGTGTGCCAAGAAAATATCCCCCACACCATTACACCACCAACAGCAGCCTGAACCGTTAATACAGGGCAGGATGGATCCATGCTTACATGTTGCTATGCCAAATTCTGACCCTACCATTCAAACGTTGCAGCAGAAATCAAGACTCATCAGACCAGGCAACACTTTTCCAATCTTCTATTGTCCAATTTCACTAGAGATGCTCTTCTGCAGACCTCGGTTGCAACAAGTGGTTATTTTTAATTACGGTTGCCTTTCTATCAGCTGGAACCAGTCTGGCCATTCTCCTCTGACTTCTGTCATCAACAAAGCATTTACGCCCACAGAACTGCCACTCACTGGACATTTTCTCTTTTTCAGACCATTTTATGTAAATCCTACAGATGGTTGTGTGTGAAAATCCCAGTAGATCAGCAATTTCTGAAATACTCACACCAGCCCATCTGGCACCAACAGCCACGCCACATTCAAAGTCACTTAAATTCCCTTTCTTCCCCATTCTGATGCTCGGTTTGAACTGCAGCAGATCGTCTTGACCATGTCTACATGCCCAAATGCATTGAGTTGCTGCCATGTGATTGGCTGATTAGTAATTTGCGTTAACAAGCAGTTGGACACCTTATGGTACCTAATGAAGTGGCTGGTGAGTGTAAAATAAAACAGCAATGCAGGTGAAACTGCATTACATACATTTTTGCTAACTATACTAAATACTTACTGTGCATATACTACTTAAACCAGGGGTGTCAAACTCAATTCCTGGAGGGCCGCAGCCCTGCAGAGTTTAGTTCCAGCCCTGCTTCAACACACCTATTTCCAGGTATTAAACAAGCCTAAAGCACTTAATTAGTTTGATCAGGTGTGTATAATTAGGGTTGGAATTAAACTGTGCAGGGCTGCGGCCCTCCAGGAATTGAGTTTGACACCCCTGACTTAAACTATGCACATATCCTAAAACTGGCTATATTGTACTTTTACATAAGACAGAACAATATTGTGCAAGATATTGTGCAAAGGAGGCATTTAAGGTTGATGGAAACAAGTAGTGCAATAAGATTTGTGTCTTAAATTCACAAGTAAACATTGTTGTTGAGTCCTTGTGTAAATTAAAGAGCCCCTATTATGGGTTTTTGAAATCGACCTTCCATGTAGTGTGTAACACAGCTCTAAGTGAAGTGAAATATCCAGCTAAAGCTTAAATCTGAAAGTGGACAGTTTTTAAAACTATTGATTCATCTAAAAAAAGAGTTGACTTATAGTGGTTTAAATGAATCGTCTTGATAATGAGTCTTTAGCCGTTTCGGCGTGACGCCAATACGAAACATAATGGTTGCACGCGCAGTACCACAAAATTTAAACCTGTGGCCCCGCCCACTAACACAGCAGCAAAGGCAGACAGATCCTGAAGTCATGAGTCATGAAGACGCTGTGCTTACCTGGATATTATTGGAAGTGTGAGGGAAAGAAGTGCTTCAGCAATCTACATGTTTACAATGAACTTTCGTACACAGCTCATGGATTAGTTTCTTCCTCCATTTTGTTACACCAAATTATGTGGTGTGAACAGTACATACTGTCACGTGATTGACAGCGCACACTGGGCACTCAAGGGCACTAAGCTGTTTGCATTTAAAGAACATTCAATTTTTCTGTGTGAAATACAAGAGATTTTATATATACTACTATTGAACAGTTCATTCCAGTGCATTAAGCTGAGAGTATGCTGTGGGAGCGAGTTCAAGCCAAACAGTGAGAACAGCACCTACTAGGGTCACAGAATAGGATGGTCACAGAATTTGGTGTAACAAGCGCAAAATAAGGACAAATTATTAGGTACAAGTCAAACAAAGGCATGCTTCGGGCTAGTGGTTGGGCAAAGCAGAGTACAGGTAAGCCCTGAGAACATAACATTTTAGCAAGAGGTGCCACAGCAATGGTTGCAAATAGAAATGATCTACAGCTGAGAAGGGAGAAAAGCAACAAAATGAAAGATAATTAATGAAATCAGACCTGGCCCATGACACATTTCATAAGTGTAAGTAAATGGCTGCTTCCTTGTTTTCTCTAGATTGTAAAGTATGTATTTAATTGTGTTGTTACTTGTAACCGCTTGTACTGTATCAGGTTAACTCTATATTCCCATGTCTCGTCTAATGCCACATTGAAAACGTGATGCATACTGCATTAAAATGGGTTTGTGGTGTTTAACTGCACTGCTTTCGAACGTGAGGTGTCTGAATAACACTGTTGAGAACTGGGTACTGTTTACTGTGTTGTTAGTAAGTTTAATTTGAATCGTGTTTCGGGCGTCCGCTGCGATCGGATCCTATACCAATGTTGGCGACCCGCGGGCTTGATAAACTGGGCATTACACTGTTATGCGCTGAACGCTGTCGACCCATCGCAACAGGCTGTCATCGGTCCAATCAGCGCAGATTAGCCTCGCGCTAAGGAGGGGTTTGGGAACAAATGAATCACTGAACGATTCATATGGGAGTCGCTGGGATAATTAGGTAAAAATAAATGCATATTATAAGACCATGAAAGTGTTTTTTGACCTTGCATGCAGATCAGCCTGCTGTTGGAGACCCATAAAACTGAAATATGACCCTTTTTAATGTATAATAGGGGCTCTTTAAGTAAAGTGTCTAGTGCATATGGAGAAAACATTGTTTCTATAGGTGGTTTTTCAAACCCACTTACCTGTGTGAGGTGCACTCAGAAATGCACTGTTTTTATAGCGATATGGAACGATTTTAAGAAGGTGTCTGGTGCAAGTGTCTGTTAAAGAGTCAAAGAGATGAAAGAGCGTGTTTGGGTCAAATATGGACAAACCCAACGTTGGGTTAAGTTTTTAAATGGAAAAATTTTACATTTTCTTGTTTGCTTTGACCTGGTTAAAGAAACTAGGATCCACTCTATTTTCATAATCACTAGGGCCAGACGGAATCTGCGGATGTTTTTTGCTATTTCTGTGGAGAATTTTGGTAAAAATCTGCGGATTTCTGCTGAATTATTTTGGGAGAATCATAACTAAAACCTTAGTATGTGAAATTAAAAATAATACCTTTTTAACTTTTATTTAATGTTTAAAATGCAAATCCAATTAGATTCACTTGATTTGGTAAACAAAGCAAGTCTCTCATATAATATATCTACTAAAAGACAGAAAACAACTGTACAAACTGCATTGTATATAAATCAGATAAACACTTTCATATTAGTCAATAATATTACTGTAATTAATAAAAAAACAGAAAAAATTTAAATTTACACACATTTACACGAGTAAATAAACACAATTAATGCTGGGCGAAAAATCTGCTGAAATCTGCACCCGCAGATTCAGTGTGGGCCTAATCATCACTATCCCAGCAGAGCAAAAGACATGTCTTGCAAATGTGTAAACCCTTTCTCATTGGATTGACACATTTTCCCCACCATTTTGCAAACCAGTTAACACAGATGTTATTCAAGCAGTCCAAACTTTATTGTTTTAGCTATGGTCACCAAAGAGAAACCATTTATTCCTAACTATTAGAAACTATCAAGATTAGTATGAAATCACTGAAGCACTGGTTTGACTCCTCACACAAATCTTCAATTAGTCTGCAATCCTTATAAAAAAAAGGTGGCCGATCTGTGTTGTTCTCTGCCAGTATGGATGGAAGAGGTCAATATGTCTTCTACTCTGATAGATTTGACTGTATTTTGGTTTACATGTCTTTTCTCTAATATTTACAGTATTTAACAGTTTTTTCTGAATGCTTAAACTGTAACCAAGATTCTCATAGCACAATTTATAAAACGATTAATTCTTATAGCAAAACCACTCACTGAGTTTACAAAATTAAAAGCACAAGCACTGCTTTGCACTAAGTTTGCAATTTTGTAACACACACTTTTCAAAATTGTAGGTACAATCCACTGCACAGCACTCTTTTTGCAGAACTGTAAACACAACTCACTGCTTTACGCTGAATTTCCAAATGAGCAGCACACTCCTACAAAGCTCTACACATGTATGGCTATTATTTACACTATTTTGCCAACTGTCTGGCACACTGTCACATGTGAAAACAGGTTTAGATACTTTGCAATCAGATATTTTACACGGTTCCTTTGGACCAGAGGACATTGCATGCGATGTAGATGAAATTTTGTGGTCGGACCCAGAGAGACGACACGATGTAGCCTTGATATTTTTTTTCTTAGTGAAATTGCTATTTTGTGTTTTGACTTGGAAAAACACTTGTGTTTGTTGTGATGTGTGTAAATAAACACCAGTACTTGAACTTTGGATCCCTGTAGTTTTACAGAACTATGAGAAAGGTATGACCTCAAACTGACATAACCTAGCTTGTGCTCAAACTGACATAAACCTAGCGTTAATTTCTGTTGAGAATAAGAGTATGGCATGCAATCTATTACATGTAATTTGTTTATATTTTTTTTAATTGACACTACTGGAGTTTAATTGGACTTTTAAACTGCACATTTTAACAATGCCCAATTCCACCAGTAATTGTGTTGTGTTGTTAGAATACAGCATTGTTTTCGCTGTTGTGAAACACAGACAGATGTACTGTAAAGACTGATGTGGAGCAGCAGCTGTGTGTTTTTGTGTCGTGCGATCTTGACGTCTTTAACCTTCGTCTTCATGAATTACATTGTTTTTCTCTCTCTTCAGTTCTCATGGTGCCATTACTGTAAATAGATCTGCATGAGTGTCTGAGAGTGGGTTTGTGCATGTATATGAGTCTCTGTGTGTGTGGTGTGTATGTGGGCATTCATGGAAACTGCCTTCATATGATAAAAAATAACATGGATGACATTTAGACATTGCCATTTGGGGGCTTTCTATTGTATTTGAATGGGTTTCACCATCAAAGTGTTTTTGAACTAAAATTTGTATGACAAGATACAGAACTCACTTATAGTGTGAATCTGTGCACCATTGCTTGTCATTGTAGCCTATTGCTCATGCTATTTGTTGTCTTTCTATTTGGGCTGTCAAATTATTTTTTTTGCAAAGAATTGGATCCAGAATAAGAAATGCTTTGTTTTAAATTTATATTGAATTCAGGACATTTTTTTCAAACTATGGCTTGATGGCTAAACCTCTCCAGAATGTCAGATCCTTAGAGCTGATATGGAATTTCATGAGATGCAATAAAACAACAAACTTTTAGGTCTGAGACAGAAGATAATGAATCCAGCTGTTCAACTGTTCTATTTAAATCACTGTTGACAATCCAAACGTAGGCTGAAGACACAGGGCTACACCTCACCAGGGGTGAATGCGAGAAAGTTCACCCTTCTCATTTCACCTCAAGCCCCCTTCTTGACCTTTAAGCTACCTTTCTCCATCAGAGCACATTCCACATTAAATGCTTAAGGTTTTAATATGATGTATCTTGTAGCTCTGTATTCATGTTTGGTATCTTTTTAAATGTCTCTGTGTGATTGGTAAAGTGGTCTTAATTTCACTATAATATTTCATTTGTGTATGTTGGTTTGGTTTTTGACTTTGATAAAATCACTGCCAGATGCTCCCCCCTCTAGTGATGATTAACATCTCAAATTCACCAGGCAGGGGTCTCTGTGATGCCTCTATTGTCTTGAATTTATGGCTGTTTGTTCTGAGTTGAGTATATATGGTAAAGATGTGATATGGGTCATGGCAATCTTGTAACCAAGAGACCCCGTTGCAGCAACTCTGAGACTTATGCTGCAATGTATTTCTCTGATCAGGTTTGCATCTCTAACTCTTGGATTTATCCTTGAGTAATGGATGTTATATTGTTACAGTATCATCTCTGAATTGGCTTTATGATTGTTTTATTATATAATTAGCATAATACAGTTTTACCTGACGAATAAAATGTTAAGTTTTGACTCATTCTGAATTCTCCTGAAATCTTTTATATCTAGTAAATTAAGTGGAGTCTGAGCTACCTTTATGAATGGCATAGTTACTTGATTATTAGACACATAGACTATACGTAGTAGTTGGCACGTTAGAATGGAGATCTTTTAATTATTTAACCACTGAAGCTAGCAAGATGCATTGGGCTTGACTAAGTGAGCTGTTCTTTTAGGATGAGTGAGCAGTTTGCAACCAGCCTATTTGAATATTAGTCAATCCTGCACCCTCTGACTAACTTCAGAATGTCGACATTCTGTCCGTGAGAAGACACGCAAACCCGGGGCGTGAAACTCTGAGCGGCATTTGGTCCCTATTGAACGTATGAGTATGGGAACAGATAGATCAAAACTCTAAATTAAGTCATAAATGATTATTGTGATCCGTTCCTACAATTAGAAATACAGTCTAAATATTACGATCACTTAAAAATGGAGTCAGATAAAATTCGGAGCTAAAAACTAATATAAATAAATTCTAATAAATAACAGAATTACTTTCAGAAGCACTCGAAAAGGCTTAAATGCATTTAACCTTCGACCATGCTGTTAGTTTCGTCATTGGGCTAATAGATGGACTTTTACAGGCTGAAAACTGAAATACTGTTAAAAAACAAAACAGACAAAAATAATAAAATACTTTAAATATTAGAGAAAAGACATGTAAATCAAAATACAGTCAAATCTATCAGAGTAGAAGACATATTGACCTCTTCATATTGATCCATGCTGGCAAAGAACAACACAGACCGGCCACCTTTTTTTATAAGGTTTGCAGACTAATGGCCCGTTACCACTGAGTGGTACGGTACGGTTCGGTACGCTTTTATGGCCGTTTCCACTGTCAAAAGGCATACCGAACTGTACCGTACCCCTTTTTTGGCACCCTTTTGAAAGGGTACCGAACACGAGAAAGCGTACCAAAAGGCGGAGCTAGACGTGCTGCTGAACACTATTGATTTACAGAAATACGACACGAGCTTACACAAAAAGCCAGAATGAAAACAAAGAAGCTGCAATGTTTTAAAACACAGCCAAGACATTACAGTATAATAATATATACATATAATAACGAGCTCTGTTCAACCTGGGCTCAAACGAACCTTGTCGTCGTCATGATGAACAGCCACAAAGTCAAAAATATGTTTTTACCCTGTGTCCTGTAGTTTTTTGAGCCAGTCTGAAGCGCGAGCGGTTTTGCTTTCTTGTTTGCGCTCGCCGCATATCTATATCTGAAATAACAAATTTCTTGAGCTGATGATAATATCGTGCGCTTGATTATTGACGTGCTTTTGAAACCTGATCCTGTCAGAAACTGACAAACGCAAGAGTGACGCGCCAAAAAACAAAAGAAGAAGCCGAAAAAAAAGGAGCACATGATTTTTTCAGCAAACGTGAACAACTGCCATGTTTAACTATTATTAACACCTTTTGGACTATTATAAACTCAGATTTTTGGAATTACTTTCTAACAAGCGGCTACACGTGCTGCTGAAGATTACAGACACATTTAATCATGAGAGGTTTGCTGACTGGGCTCTATTTACTGCTGTTTTGAACCTAAATAAGGACTAAATGTCTGCTGTGTGTAGTTTTTCTGTAAGTGGTAACATATTGGAGACTGTAATGGACTGTATGTGTTCATATATGTTCATTTATGTATTTATTTTATATAATTGCAGACGTTACAGTAGGCTATTTTGCATTGATCTGCAGTTATAATCAACTCATGTTCATAGAAAAGTTAGTAATAAACATTTATACAGAAGTATTTATGTGTGTAAAGCATCTGTTTTGTGAGAAGTGCTTCTCATATGATATGTGAGCGACCCGCACAGCTTTACTGTAGACATTTTCTCGAGCGAAAATGATGTTGACTGCAACTTTCTGTCGTACACCACGCCCACCAAAAGAGTACCATTGGTATCCTTTTAGCCTGATAAAGGTGACCCGTACTGAGCCGTACCGTACTGTACCAGTCAGTCAAAACGAGCTATAATTGAAGATTTGTGTGGGGGAGTGTCAAACCAGTGCTTCAGTGATTTCATTTTCAATTGTGTCAACCCAATGAGAAAGGGTTTAAACATTTGCAAGACATGTCTTCTGCTCTGCTGGGATAGTGATGATGAAAATA
>CAIGQZ010001210.1:7262579-7274303 GCA_903798205.1 Danio tinwini
ATAAGTATTGTGTTCAACTTCGATGAAAACATACGGAGGACGCGTGTCTATTTGTACATAATATGTGAATGTGTGCTGGTGCTCATCGGAGCACATCATGTGCACACACATCAAGCAACTGAAGCAGATCTTTTATCATAAGCATTTTATTGATTTTTTTTATACAGTTGGCATTAAAAAGGAACATAAAAACATTATCTGACTAATTCAATTCATATTTTACTTTCATAAACAGCGCCGATGTGAATGCGTCTGAGTGTTCTGATTGGCTAAAGTAGACGTCTCACGTCAGCACATTCTAATCGTGAAAGTGCTCTTTCCAGCAATCTTCCTTAGCTTTTACACAGAGCAGCATTCCAGCAAATTACCGGTAATGTTACAACTTCTCTTTCCAGAAAATTGCCGGAGCGAATTTGCCTGTATTTTTAAAAACGGCCTGTTAACACATACAGACCTGTCCGGAATATTGCAAGTAAAAAGGGGCTATTCACAGTACTGTAACTGCTTCTGGAAACCATTGATATGTGTGTAAACCGTGAAAAGTAAAAAGACCAAGCAGTGAACCCTGCACCGTATCTTTTAAAAAAGATGAATGATATGTTAGTGTATCAATAGTTTACATTGTAAAAATTCAGGATTCCACGCAATTCATTCATTCAAGTTAACTTAACAAAATTAAGTGGATTGAACATAAAACAATTGAGTTGTCTAAAAAAACTATAAAGAATTATGTTGTTTCAATACATTTTAAATAAGTTAGTTTAAACAAACAGCAAAATCTTTTTTGTGTATATATAAATACACACACATGCATGCATATATTTAAGAGAATATTTATTTATATCTATCAACAAAAATCATATATACTTACTGACAACTTTATTAGGTACACCTTACTAGTTTCAAGTTGGACCGTCTTTTGCCTTCAGAACTGCCTTAATCCTTCGTTGCGTAGATTCAACAAGTTACTGAAAATTTTCCTCTGAGAGTTCGCTCCATATTGACATGATAGCATCACACAGTTGCTGCAGATTTGTTAGCAGCATATCTAAGATGCAAATCTCCGGTTCCACCTCATCTCAAAGGTGCTCTATTGGATTGAGATCTGGTGACTATGGAGGCCATTTGAGTGCAGTGAACTCATTGCCATGTTCAAGAAACCAGTCTAAGATGATTCATGCTTTATTACATGATGCGTTATCCTGCTGCATATAGCCATCAGAAGATGGGTACACTGTGGTCATAAAGAGATGGACATGGTCAGCAACAATACTCAAGTAGGCTGTAGCATTGACACGATGCTCAATTGGTACTAATGGGCTCGAAGTGTGCCAAGAAAATATCCCCCACACCATTACACCACCACCAGCCTGAATCATTGATACAAGGCAGGAAGGGTCCATGCTTTCTTGTTGTTGACGGCAAATTCTGACCTTACCATCCGAATGTCGCAGTAGAAATTGAGACTCATCAGACCAGGCAACGATTTTCCAATCTTCTATTGTCCACATGGTGAGCCTGTGTGAATTGTAGCCTTAATTTCCTGTTCTTAGCTGACAAGAGTGTCACTAGGTGTGGTCTTCTGCTGCTGTAGCCTATCCGCCTCAAGGTTGGACGTGTTGTGCATTTAGAGATGCTCTTCTGTATACCTCAGTTGTAATGAGTGGTTATTTGAGTTACTGTTGCCTTTCTATCAGCTGAACCAGTCTGGCCATCTTGCATCAACAAGGCATTGAACTGCCACTCACTGGATATTTTATCTTTTTCAGACCATTCTCTGTAAACCCTGGAGATGGTTGTGTGTGAAAATCCCAGTAGATCAGCAGTTTCTGAAATACTCAGACCAGCCCGTCTGGCACCAACAACCATGCCACGTTCAAAGTCACTTAAATCACCATTCGTCCTCATTTTGATGCTCTGTTTGAACTGCAGGAGATTGTTTTGACCATGTCTACATGCCTAAATGCATTGAGTTGCTGCCATGTGAAAATATGTGCAACTACAATTAAACCATAAAATTGGGGTTTTAAAAGAATGAATGGTGTTATTAGAACTGTGATCAGAGAGATTTGAAAAATGCACACCTTAAAAATAGTTCTACTTAAGCAATTAAAAACCTGTAGAGGATCTTTCATGTTTCTCCATCAGTTGAGCAGTCATTGCAGAGCGAGTTTAAGAATCTGGCCTGTGTAAACAGTATCTCATAATTCACAGATATGTGTGGGACGGCGGTTCAGCTGGCAGGCTCCTCCATTAAAGGTGATTGTGTGTGGTTTCTGCATCGAGAATTACTGTTGATGAGCCAATGTTTCTGTGTTAGGGCCACTTAAATAGATCAATGTTTTGATTGCGCGGCAGTGTTTACTTCTTTCAGGAAAATGCATATTATGAGAAAATCTACACATATCATCTTTAAAGTGCTGCTATTATGCTATTTCAAAGGTTGCTAATTTGATTTGTTGGCTTCCTACAATAGGTTTGCATCTATCAAATGTTAAAAAGCACATTATTACCTCCAAAGATTCATTGCAGCATCAGCTTTTTTTCTCTGAGTGTCAGAAACGATTAATTTGAGGATCCAGTCTACACTCCAAAAATATTTTTGCTCCTTATTCTAACTTCTCATTTAACCTAAAATTGTAAAAATTTACAAAATTAATTGGCATTGGGATGACATGAAGAGATTGTGACCTTAAAATTATTTAAAAAAAATTAAAAACTGCTTTTATTCTAGCACAAATAAAACAAATAAGACTTCCTCCAGAAGTAAAAATATTATAGGAAATACTGTGAAAAATCCCTTGTTCTGTTAAACATCATTTGGGAAATGTTTGAAAGAGATTTGAAAATGATGACTCATTTAAGCAAGTCAGTAATGTTTTTGGTTTGTTTGCTTATTTGTTTGTTTATCTGTTTTTAAAGACAGCAACTTTATCCAGCAGTTTGATCTTTACAACTTTGCAGACGTTTTACATCCACCAACAGGTAAGGAGCACTCTGCGTGGAAGCTAATATTTAAAAAAAGCATAATAGGAGCCCTTTAAAAGCCTCTGATCATAGCGTTGTGAATATGTTTGCATGAGCTCTGCAATTTGGCACTCCAGTCAAGTCACATCATGTTTATAGCTCTTTATTCAGGTGATGCACCAGCTACAGCGGCAGTATTGCTGAACCCGGAAGTAAGGAGAGCCCTAAGAATTGGAACAGCACTACAACGCCTGCACACATCATCAGATGTCATCACGATCTCCTGCTTCACATGAGATCAGACAATCGCGCCTGCTGTGATTATTCCAGTTGTGTTATTTTTTGGTATTTATCTTCAGGAAATCACTGAAGGCATATATTATGTTATCATAACGATCTAATGTGGCAATAAGATTGTAACTATACTGTGTATTTACCGTGGCCATATTCATCTGTAAACACACAAAAACAACATTAGCATTATAGCAGACACTGTAAAAAGCTCATTCTCAGCCACTAGACTTCTCTGACAGGGTATTAAAGTGTCATCGAGTGTCAGAATGTTGTGGGACTGCTGTACAGGAGTTATTATTAGGGATTATAGACTGCGAAATTGAACGGTTTTTTTTCTAGCGTTTTTTTTTTAAGCATGATGGTAAAACACGAACGTGGTTATATAAATATCCGTCTACACTAGGACTAAAAAGAAACTAAACAACTCTCTACAAATATCGCAGCTGTTGGACAACATAATGTACTTTTGAGGCTTTTTTAGGTTAGAATATAGCTGTTTAAATTGCAACTATGCAGTTAATTTATAAAGATATTACCTATTTTTAATATTTAAAATTTTAGAGATTCAATGTGTTTGCAGCCATTAGCCTGTCATACTGAGCAGAGCAAAGACAGTTGACGTTCTATCACAAGAAGGCAACAGAGACTGCATAATAAATCGTTAGAGAAGAAAAATTCACCGTAAGTTTCAAACTACAGCTGATCAAAATCATTATAAAACTTTCTAAGTCGATCTCTCTCTTTTGTATGTTGTAGTGCTGTATTTATACTCTAGTAATCTGGTAACATTTGCTTTTCTCTGGCTTTTTCGGTTATTAATGGGGTTTACCATAGGCAAAGTCCATTCTTACTGTTCACTTTTCTTATGATTATTGTTTTTTTTTCCTTCCACACAAAATTTCGCTGCGTAACTAGTCCCGCAGTTTTTGCTCCAGACCCTTGAAAGTGGGGTCAAATCGCCCAGTTTTATCTGGAATGGTGTGCTATGACTTTTATAAGGGGTCGTGGTTTTTTTGGCCCCACAGGGGCCCAAAACCCCCCCCCAAAAATCCCATTGACATAACATTGGGACAAACTTTGACACATCATAGCGCCAAGAGTGAATTTCCTACAAATATGGGATTCACGACATCTCGAGAGGGTTGCTGCCTGAGTAAGAACATACCACACAAAGGGGGTAAATGTTGCATGTTCCCGGAAATCGTCATAGCGCCAAGACTAAATTTCGTACAAATATGGGATTCACCACATCTCGAAAGGGTTACAGCACGCACAAGTACATACCCTGAAAGGGGGTAAACGTTGTACGCCTGGGGAGCTAGGGGGTCCCAAATCATCCCAAATCTCCCATTCACTTAACATTGAGCCGAATTTTGACGAATCACTGCGCAGAGTGTGAATTTCATAGAAATAAAGGATTCACCTCATCTGTAGGGGTTTGCAGCCTTAGTGGGAACATATCCTGAAAAGGGGTATAAGTTGTACCCCTGGGGTGCTAGGACGTCCCAAAGTGGTCCCCATTGACTTAACTTGGCCCATTGACTCCCATTCATTTCCTACAAGCCCATTGACTCCCATTATAAATGTCACACATCAATAACATTACATAGGAGTGGCATACAGACATGGGGTGGGCTCATTTGACTCAGGCAACCAATCAGCATCTCAATATGATAATAAAGCTCACAAGCCACGCTAGAGTACCCTAGCAACCATTTATCAACAGCTATATTTCAACACCAGAACGTCGTAGAGACATGGGGATTGGTTCGTTTGACTCATGCTAGCAAACGTAAGTGACTAGCCAAGTGCTGTAACTTGCTAGAAATGCTTACTAAGGATAAACAATTGACCTAGCATGTATTAGAGGCTTGTCTAGTAACAACCTAGGGTACCCTAGCAACTGCCTAGCAACCACTCAAATTATCGTAGCAACTGCCTAGCAACAACCTAGCAACCGTCTAGCAACAGCCTAGTAATGCCTCAGTAGGTGCCTAGCGACCACTCAGGACACCCTAGCAACCGCCTAGCAACGCCTTAGCAACCAATCAGAACACCCCATCACCGCCCTAAACTGCCTAGTAACCACTCAGAACACCCTAGCAACCAATTAAATTGCATTGTACCCCATCGATTTGCCATGCAAACCCCATTCACAATTTCTTTAGGAAATGTACAATTCTAGTTATTATTGTGATCTCCCGATTGCAACAGAGAAATACTGGGAAATCTCTGTAGACTGATGGCATTTCATGGCATTCAGCTTTATAATGTTAAAATGTGAGCAAAATAACCTGTTTTGTCATAACTTTAGACATTATACTAGAGAATAATTCAAATGCTAGCTCTAAAGTTATGTTTGTTAAGTAGCAACGGTTTCTGACGTCAGCTGCAGATGGGAATGAATATCGGAAGAAAGTAGTTCCTGTATATCGTTACTGGTGGGACACTAAGGCACTCGGCCTGTGACCTTGAACCAACGTAAGCCTCCCACAGCCATATCGCACTGCCATATCGCACTGCTACTTGTGTGAAATTGCTCATATGTATGTATATATATATACACATATATATACATACTTTTTTATACAATTTAAATTTTTATTTATTTTCGTTTGGGGATTTTCAATAACCAACTTCTTAAACAATTTTTCCATTTTTTTCACAGTGTGGGTATTGCTAGGTTGTTGCCATAGGGTCTTCTTATCAGAAAGAAGACCCTAGTAGTATAAAAAACACCTACTGTGTTACCTCTTAAGGAATTTGATCAGCAGTCATATAAAGGCACCCAACCAATCAATCCATAATACAGTGTCACATATGAAATCAGGTATATATTAATCCTTAAGACTCAATTCATGCCAAATCAGAACAACAATAGCACAAATGACTTTTAAATGACTTTTTAATCCCCTAAATGTCAGTCTGTGCCTCACAAGGTGCTATCATATGATATATTATACGTCTTGTATATTCAGAAAGCATAGTTTTATGCTGTTTTCTTTGTTTTTTAACCCTACAGCACCTGGTGTTTTGTTATATTATAAAAGAACAGCATGAATATCCTTAAAAACAATCCAGAGGAAAGAAGGTTGTGTTCCGATTGCCATAAGGGTGAGTAAATCACATTGTGGGTGAATTAACTATCTAAAAAACTGAGCCTCGGTAAGCCTGTAAAGTATGTTTTCTTGCAGCAAGCGTTCAAACTTCATACCATAGGATATCATGTATTTTCTCTCAAAACTAGCACTCATCTGCATTTAAAGTGGGCATTGCTGGATTTCAGAACTGGCATCATAGCAATGAAGAGGTGTTTGGCAGAGCAACACAGTACTTACAGATCATGAGTGTATGGTTATGTGATATTGATTCGCAGAGAGTGCTGGAAATGCAATATATGTATATTTGCAAGTTTCAGGGGGAAACAAACTGTTGTGTTGTCTTCTTGCTCAGTAAGACTAAATTATTTAATAATGCAATGTTTTAATTATTAATTTTTCTTCGACTCAGTCTCTGATTTATCAGAGGTGACCACAGCGGGATGAACCTCTAATTTTACTGGCATATGTTTTACGCAGCGGATGCTGTACTAGGAAATACCCATACACTCTCACATTCACACACGCACTCATACACTACAACCATTTTATTTTATTCAATTCACCAATAGATGGATTACCGGATTGTAAACATTCAGGATGCACGCGCAGTGAGGTTGCAGAAAAAAAAACGGGAGCGCTAGCATTTACAGTGAGAGAATGACTTCCGATGCGGTACAGAGTTTGTTGTTGTATTAGAGATAAGTTATATTAACTACATATTCTTTATTAATCTGGGGTCGCCACAGCAGAATGAACCATCAACTTATCCAGCATACTGTATGTTTTACGCAGCATATGACCTTCCAGCTGCAACCCATCACTCATTCACACACATACACTACGGACAATCACCCGATTCACCTATACCACATGTTTTTGGACTTGTGGGCAGTAGTATCTGGATGCAGCCTTTATGATGCAAGCTGAGATTGCATCACTCAGCAATGCAATGTCAGACACAGTGCAATTAATAGAGTGAGTGATGTCACGGTTAGGTGTTGGGTTAGGTGAGCGCATTAAAAAGCATTGGATGCAGCTTAGATTGCACTGCGCCAGGTCAGAGAAACCGGAGCACCTGGAGGAAACCCACGCCAACACGGAGAGAACATGCAAACTCAACACAGAAATGCCAACTGACCCAGCGGGGGCTCGAACCAGCGACCTTGCTGTGAGGTGATTGTGCTCACTGTGCCACCATGCTGCCCATTAATTACATATTATATATATATTATTTACATAATGCTTTCAGCGTATTATAACAGCTTGTTATTAGGCAAAATTAATGTTAAAGTGAGCGGCGTTCGTATGACAGGTCCATTTGCTAGAGCACCCTCCCAATGGGTATTGCATAAGAAGAAATGGCCAAGCATCCAGCCCAAAATATACAACTATTTTATTGAAACTCAAGTGTTTTTACAAGAGAGAAGTTAAAGACCTATAAGTCTTTGGATGCCTACAATGTTGTTCTGTGTGGTTGTGTGCAAGAAATAATGTTCCATGAATACCAGATTCAAACCTTTGTAGTGCTAAAAACCAAGGTTCTGCCTAGCCAAAGACAAGGAAAGAAGATGGAGCTGTACAAGGCCTGGGTAATCATCAACAAGCTAAACAACTGCATTCTGACAGTAAACTGCACCTGTACGGCCGGGTATGTGTACTTACATTTTTACATTTCATTCTAAGCATTCAGTGTCCGCAGTTAAATTAACCATATTTAACTGTTTTTGCTGAAATCATTGCTGCAATCAAAAACAGGTAATGTGTATGATTCAGTATAGTTTGAACTTACCTAATATGAAATGAGAACTGCAAAGTCAAGCGTTTTTAATTAGGTCCTCACTCCGTTCAGCTCTTATGATGGCTGTTAGCCACAGCTGGTGTTAAATTAGGTTGACCAGTATTATGAGCGAATTTTGTTACAAATTCTCAAATGTGTAAATATCATTGATATGACACACTTGGATATGACTGCATCCATACTTCTCTACAATGACTCAAATCACTTATTAATAAAGTCATCTGGAATGGCAAAGAATGTGTCCTTGCAGGACTCCCAGAGTTCATCAAGACTCTTTGAATTCATCTTAAATGCCTCCTCCTTCATCTTACTGCAGACATGCTCAATAATGTTCATGTCTGGTGACTGGACTGGCCAATCCTGGAGCACCTTGACCTAATTTGCTTTCAGGAACTTTGATGTGGATGCTGAAGTATGAGGAGCGCTATCCTGCTGAAGAATTTGCCCTCTCCTGTGATTTGTAATGTAATGGGCAGCACAAATGTCTTCATACCTCAGGCTGTTGATGTTGCCATCCACTCTGCAGATCTCTCGTACGCCCCCATACTGAATGTAACCCCAAACCATGATTTTTCCTTCACCAAACTTGACTGATTTCCATGAGAATCTTGGGTCCATGCTGGTTCCAATAGGTCTTCTGCAGTATTTGTGATGATTGGGATGCAGTTCAACAGATGATTCATTGGAAAAATTGACCTTCTGCCACATTTTCAAATGATCAATTAGAAGTCAAGTTATTATTTGTTGCTCTTACAACTAGGATCGACGACAAGACTTTTTGGCTTAGTCCCTTTATTTATATGGGGTCGCCACAGCGGAATGAACTGCCAACTTATCCAGCATATTTACGCAGTGGATGCCCTTCCAGCTGCTACCCAATACTAGGAAACACCCATACACTCTCCTACATACACATACACTAGGGCCAATTTAGCTTACCAGATTCATCTCCCAGCAGGCACACAACATCGTAAGACGTTAATATTAGGTTAGATTTAGATCATGACATCAGGTGACCAAAATTCAGTGTCTAGCCAACATCTAAGGAAAACGTTATTTGGACGTCCAATAATGACGTCAAATTAGGTTGATATTTGTTTTATTTTAGGTTGTGTTGGAAAGTGACCAAAATCCAGCGTCTGATAGTTGTCAAAGTGGTAAACAACGTCAAGGTGTAACATGATTAGACGTTGATATTTGGTGTATTTTAGGTCGGACATTGGACATTGACGTCGGCCTGACATTGGATTCTGATGTCAACCCGATTTTCACTTCCAAACAAAATCCAACGTCCCCACGACGTTGGGGTAGGTTGGGGTACAACGTCAATATAGCTATGTTTCCATCCACCTATTTTTATGTGCATTTTAGATATGCGCATAAAAAAACTGTTGATGGAAATGGCAAGATATGCATAAATTTTGAAAATGCTCATAAAAAACATATATGCATAACTGAGTAGGATCAACGTTTATTCGATAAGAAAAGATGTGCATAAACTACGATGGAAACACTTTTATCACACAAATTCCAGTATGCACATTAATAAAGGTCATGTGGTTTTGTTATAAGAGATCATGTGATGAAAAAAATTTGTGTAAATGGGCAAACCAGCAGACTGAGCACATTGTAAACCATCTGAAATGTTGTTTTTGTCATTCTAAAATGCCTTACCATTTAAGTATTAGTGTTATTATATTATTAATGACCTCCAGAATCAAGAGTGTCTGTGCTCCGCGTCTGACACCTTCAAACGCCACCGTGCATTCACTGTGTGTAATGGGTTGCAGCTGGAAGGGCATCTGGTACGTAAAACATATGCTGGATAAGTTGGAGGTTCATTCCGCTGTGGCGACCCCTGATTAATAAAGGGAGCCGAAAAGAAAACTAAAGAATGAATATATACAAACATAGAAACAAACGTGTGAAGCATATGAGTATGTCTATCAAAATGTCTGCCGCAATAAATAATAATAATGCCATTTTTATCAAATTGAAATGTAGAATAACTTATAAAAGCAAACTCAACAAAAGGCACCCATATGCAGCCTTTACAAGCTAGAAACGGCGAGAATCTGAGAGCAATCAAAAGACCATGTGACTGTTTCTTTCTTCCTCAAAAGGGGAATAAAGCCCCAGTAAATGATACAATCTTAACATTCATGGGATGGAATGGGATTCCGGTTGCCATGGCGACAAGAAAAGCGAACACCTGTGAATTAAACTCGGCTCCCCCTCCTCCAACAGGAAGTGCTTTAATTAGAGCCGAACAGGACAATGCGCTTGGTTTCTTCCACCCGCCAATTAACACCAGCCATCTATCAAATCACACACAATGAGTTTCCAGCTCAACAGTTCTGACTTGAAAATTAGACTTAATATTCCTATCAAAACTCGTCTTCTCTGTGGTAAAGTCTCCATTAAGCGCTCATCTCCTGATTATGGGTTTCTCAGCAGATGTAGACGTGCTTTTCTTGATGGGATTGGAGTTGGCTTTGGTGTTATCAGTCACTAACTAGCACACAGAGTAAACATTATAATGGGTTACGATGAGAACAGACAACAGTAAAGTAGAAATTAAGACACGTTCTTGACGTCATGACGGGCTTTTCAGAAAGGGAGCAATTTTGAAGTTGTTTTTGCACCTGGCTTTCACACGTTCTCTGTCCTCCAAGTCATTACAGGGCTATTTTATCTTCACAAAGGCAATGCCCTCTGTTAACTTTAGCCTTTCAGCAGGGTTTGCTTTATAGTGGTTGAGAAGACAATCCACGAATAAGTGTCTAATGCAATACACTCTTAGAAATAAAGCTGCCAGGAAGGGATTTTGGTTCCACGACAAAGCTTTTAGTGACCTTTTGATAGTGTGATAAACATTTTTTATAATCTAAATAAGTATTTTTTTTTACGTTTTGTAGAATGCAAATGTTTTATGGGTTGTAATGTTTAGTTATGAAACCAACATAACCAATTGTGACCTTGCAGAAGCACAAAACATTGGTGTATTTTTGGCAACAGCAAAAAAATACATTGTATGTGTCAGAATTGTTGATTTTTCTTTTATGGAAAAAATGTCATTTAAATATATAGTAATGATCTTGGACTGTAGCCCCCCTATATTTCTACTCAGCCCTCCTAAAACTTTTGCGATTAGCTCATAAACTGTACACAAAATTAGTGCCCTCAGTCCTCTTTAAATTTGATTAGAAAATGGCGGCAGAATTCGGCTCCTCCCTGTATTTTGTTTTTCATTTGATCAGCAAACCACAGCCGTGGACAGCAAGAGAACAAGGTCTGCCCCACAGTTCAAAGACATGCAGTACAGGTGAATTGGGTATGCTTAAATTTTCCGTAGTGAATGAGAGTGTATGGATGTTTCCCAGAGATGGGTTGCGGCTGGAAGGGCATCCGCTGCATAAAACATGTGCTGGATAAATTGGCGGTTCATTCCGCTGTGGCGACCCAGGACTAATAAAGGGACTAAGCCGAAAAGAAAATAGATGAATGAATTATCATTCAGATAGTGAAATATGTGAATTAGCCTGTAAGTTTATAAATATATAT
>CAIGQZ010001210.1:7279303-7300288 GCA_903798205.1 Danio tinwini
TTTACCTCATAAGGAGCTGAGCCCCCCTAAAATGAAAATCCTAAAATCGCCTCTGGTAAAGATGATTTTCCATAAATATAGTTTTTTATAAATTTCCTACCACAAAAACATGAGAACACACATTTTGATTAGTTTTATGCATTGCTTAGATTTTTTTTTAAGATTAAATTTTTTTTTTGAGCCCACATATTCCAGATTTTCATAATATTTCAATCGAAATATTGTCCTTACAATCCATACATCAATGGAAAGCTTATTTAGCCTTAAGATGATGCAATCTTAAAACATATGAACACTTATGACAAGTTTTGTGGTCCAGGGTCACAATTAAAGATTTTTAACTTAATATGATTATTAATATAAGAAATTACCTTCTTTTTAAGAATATACAACATAAATCAAAAGTTTTTAAAATGTTATTTTTGTGTTTTGATGGAAATATCGCATAATATTCTCTAATATTCTTACCAATTTGTTTGATGAGAAATGCAGTAGAATATTATTACAACTTCATTTATTGATTCATTTTTTTATTCACTTTTCCTGGGCCGGGTCACGAGAGCAGCAGTCTCAGGAGAGAATCCCAGACTTCCCTCTCCTCAGACACTTCCTCCAGCCCCTCTGGGGGAATCCTGATGCTTTCCCAAGCCAGCCGAGAGACATAGTCCATCCAATGTGTCCTGGGTCTTCCCTGAGGTCTCCTTGATGGGAAATGCCTGGAACACCTCTCTAGGTAGGCGTCCAAGAGGCATCCGAAACAGATGCCCGAGCCACCTCAGCTGATTTCTCTCGATGTGGTGGAGCAGCGGCTCTACTCCGAGCTCCTCCCGGGTGACAGAGCTCCTCACCCTATCTATTATACTATACTATAAGAGTGCGCCCAGCCACCCTGCGAAGGAGACTGATGTCGGCCACTTGTATCCGTGATCTTGTCCTTTTGGTCATGACCCAAAGCTCATCATGACCATATTTAAGAATAGGAACGTAGATTGCACGTAGAATGTAGATATTACAACTTAAAATAACTATTTTCTGTTGGAATATGTCTTCAGAGTCAACTAATACTTCTGAAATCAGTCTAATATTATGTTTCTCTTTCAACAAATAATAAAACATTTTATATTAGAAAGTGGAAAATAAAAAATGTAAAATTAAAAATAATAATAAATTATAGTTTAAAATAGCTGTTTTCTCTTTGAATATATTTTGTAATGTAATTCTTCTCTTTGATGCAAAGCTTAAGACCCAGGCTCATTCTGAAAACATACCTCTATATCTCTATAACGTCCTAGGAGGTACGTATTTTTGCAGTTTTTGTTTTCACGAATCCACCAGAGGCCGCTGTGTACGCTTTTTCATATCTCAAATTTATCTCACGAGTGTCGTTCGTGCCTGCTGTTCTCGCGTAAACCCACCAGAGGCTGCTGTTGACTGACTGTAATGACTGACTGACTGAATGACTGACCCACCCTCCTCCTTCCCTAAACCCAACCAATTTTATTGATTGACCCACCCACTTATCTAAACCCAACCAACAATTCTCAAAAGCAGATTTACTTGTTTATTTTATTTTTTGGCTTCTGTTTTTGTGAACCTAACAGTTCTACCAGAAAGACTTTTCAGGAGGCAGATAAACGTTTAAATATTTATTGTGAATTGTTTGCATAAGTGTAAGTTCATTATGATCCTTTCATAAAGGCCTTTGGCGTAAGCCTCGTCTATGGTGCGGAATTCTGGATGAGATGGCAGATCCTGCCTGAAGATGAAGGCAGGGCGAAGCCAATCCCCTGAGTTGGAACGAGGCCGACCTGGTGGTGGTGGTGGGGAGGATGGAGAGAAACTTCCACAACGTCACCTGAGTACAGCGAAACAGATTGTTTAGATATATAGCTTGCTTGGTTTTTATAGGCTGACGAGATAATTATTATGAATGACGTGACATCTCAGTCTTCCTGGCAGAACTATTGCTAAAGCTTTCATTTCTAAGTTACAAGTAACAATTACTTATATTTTTTAAGTAAAATCAACTCGTCGCTTTCTTCGCAATGGATTTACTCACTTTTTTTTTAAGTAATTGCTTTTTACAAAGATTTAAGCTATCATTGTAACTAATACACTCAAACATATTTTTGCTGCTTGTTTATTTATATTTTGCTTATTTAAAATGAGCTGAATCAAAACAATTCCTGAGTTTTTTTTTGGACAACTTAATTGTTTTATGTTCAATCCAAAAACAATCAAGTTAACCCAATCAATTTGAGTTGGATCAGCATAAAGGACTTTTGTGGAACCCAGCATTTTTTAGAGTGTACATCTTTTGATAGAGAAAATATCCATAAAAAAATCCTAATCCTAATCCAATGTCCTCTTTTGACATTGGTAATGTTCACGACATGATTTTGTGGCACACAAACTTCAGCCATGCACTCATTCCTAACATTTGTACGTCAAGCAGGAGATGATGTGTACATGTATAGGTGTGGATATGGAGGCACTCATTCATTTCAATAATGTTATGAGGTGAAAAAAGTGCAGAACGAGTCATTTTTGCAGCCTACTTTTATTGAATAATATTTCTGGACGAGTGACGTCCAAAATATATTGAGCTGTTTATCCCAAAAGATCAAGGAAGATTAGATTTCTTGTATGATTGTGAAGATTCGTGAGTACTAAAACCGCGGGTGCATTTCAAACGACGTTAAAGCAAATTATTCAGAGGCAAGCAGCTGTGAGAAATGCATTATACTATAATGAGTGTGACTGGGAATATGCAATGCTGCAAATTGTACTGTATGTCATGTGACTCTGCACCACTATTTTTAGCAGTAGCCAATAACACATTGCATTGGTCGAAATGAGCATTTTTTCTTTTATGCGAAAAAAAAATCATTAGAATATTAAATAAATATCATGTTCCGTGAAATTTGTTTTGTAAAAATCAAACTGTAAATATATAAAATGTATTTTTGATTAGTAATGTGCATTGCTAACAGCTTGATTTTGATAACTATAAGGACCTTTTTCTCAGTATTTAGATTTCCTTAGATTTCAGATTTTCATCATAGTATCACAGCCAAATATACACTCACCAGCCACTTTTTTTAGGTACACCTTACTAGTACAAGGTTGGACACGCTTTTGCCGTAATCCTTTGTGGCATAGATTCACAAGGTACTGGAAATAGTCCTCAGAGATTTTGGTCCATATTGACATGATAGCATCACGCAGTTGCTGCAGATTTGTCGGCTGCACATCCATGATCCTCCCATTCCACCACATCACAAAGGTGCCCTATTGGATTGAGGGTCTGGTGACTGTGCAGGCCACTTGAGTGCAGTGAACTCATTGTCATGTTCAAGAAACCAGTCTGAAATGATTCACGCTTTATGACATGGCGCGTTATCCTGCTGGAAGGATATGGATGGATGGTCAACGACAATACTCAAGTAGGCTTGGGCGTTGACACGATGCTCAATTGGTACTAATGGGCCCGACGTGTGCCAAGAAAATATCCTCCACACCATTACACCACCACCACCAGCCCGAACCATTGATACAAGGCAGGATGGATCCGTGCTTTTATGTTGTTAAGTTTTTCCAAACTTCTATTGTCCGATTTTTGATGAGCCTGTGTGAATTGTAGTCTCAGTTTCCTGTTCTTAGCTGACAGGAGTGGCACCCGGTGTGGTCTTCTGCTACTGTAGCCCATCCGCCTCAAGGTTGGACGTGTTGTGTGTTCAGAGATGCTCGGTTGTAATGAGTGGTTATTTGAGTTACTGTTGCCTTTCTATCAGCTAAAACCAGTCTGGCCATTCTCCTCTGACCTCTGGTATCAACAAGGCATTTGCGCCCACAGAACTGCGGCTCACTGGATTTTTTTTTTTTTTTTTTTTTTTTTTGTCAAACCATTCTCTGTAATCCCTAGAGATGGTTGTGTGTGAAAATCCCAGTAGATCAGCAGTTTCTGTAATACTCAGACCAGCTTGTCTGGCACTAACAACCATGCCACATTCAAAGTCACTTAAATCACCTTTCTTCCTCATTCTGATGCTCAGGTTGAACTGCAGCAGATCGTCTTGACCGTGTCTACTTGCCTAAGTGCAGTGAGTTGCTGCCATGTGATTGGCTGATTAAAAATTTGCGCTAACGAGCAGTTGTACCTAATAAAGTGGCCAGTGAGTGTATATCCTAATAAAACCTACATTAATGGAAGGCATATTTATTCAACTTGCATCTAAACTTTTTTGACGGTTCTGGGTCACTTATCATCCGCTTGTGAAGTGTGACGTCACGCGAAGGGGCTTCTGGGTCCAAGCGCTCTATGAAAGTGAATGAGAAGATTCATCAAATGCTAATAATTAACGTTTACAAAGCGATGTAATACTTTCAAAAACCACGATCGCAATATATATATATGTCCATGCCTATTATCTGATGGCCAGAAAGTGATAATTTTTTAGAAATTGTTAAAATTTTGGTATTTGTGATGCAGCAAGCCCAGTGATTGTTATGTACACTATGGCTTTATATAAAATTCACTTTAATGTGTGATATGAATAATAATCATAAATTAATATTTTCTCAATTCAAATGAGTGGCGGCTTGGACCCACAAACAGTATTACATACGTCACCAACATGTCACAAGCGGATTAGCCTCTTGACACACTTGAACACTTTTGAAACTTGACACTTTTGTAGTTACATCCTTCTGGCATAATAACTTTTACTGCCGTACCAGGTGCACTGATATTATTCAGCACCTGATAATCATGCAACCATGGAGACATTAGGATATTAGTAATATCATTGCGCCTGGTGCAGCAGCAAAGTTCCTTGATTATTACGCCAGAATGACTGTATAGTCTCTAGCCATATTGGCCTAGAAAATAGCAACTTTTAATTTTCTGTCAGTCTTAGTACACAATGTAACTAGAGTCAAGCCTAAATAAGAACATTTTCAAAACTCTGGTCATTTATGAACCAGAGGCTAATGGTTTAATATGATTCAATCTATGCTAAGCTAAGCTAAAAGTCAGTGTCGTGCAGAGACCTTTTGAGGGGCAGGTGCTCAAAGTACAATGAAGATTGGGCGGTCAGGATGGGGGAAGGGGTCGGGCCGTGAAGTGAAAAGAGAACATGGGGGTGGGAGGTGGGGGTGTTGGGATGATTGTTGGGAGTTTGGTGGGGTGGGGGCAATTTGATTTTGAGGGAGCACCTTTTCTTTAAGAAAAAAAAGGCAGGTGCTCAAGCACCAAAAGTACTCCCCCCTTTGCACGTGCATGCTAAAAGTGATCCCACCAGATTTCAAAGATTTGCTGAATTGATTCAAAATGAGTAAAACTCAACTGGTTAACTCTTGCAGAGCAGTTAAATGATTTCCAAAAAAAAAAGTGCAATGTTTGATCTGTGCATAAGAGTTGACATGAAGTAAACCTTTTGGAATTTTCAAAAAAAGCTTTCGAGCTTTCGAAAATTGCCTAAACTCTGTTCATTTTTGAGCGAGATGCTAATGGTCTAATCCGATTCAATGATTTATGCTAAGCTAAAACTGCTCCTGCTAGATCCGAAGATCTCCTGATTTGATTAAACTTTTCAGACAAGTCATTTCACTCTGCCACCATCTTTAAAACGCCTGCTTGGGCAGTATGCTCGGGCATTCAGTCTAAATTGGGGAAACATCAAAATCTCCAAAATCTTGTTTGCCAAGCTTACGATTACATTACATGTTTGTAATCACCAATAAAATGAACATCTGTCTCACAAGGTTTGTTTCTAAATTTTCAAATCAAACAAAATCATACATTTTTTTAGGTTGCCTGAGCTAATGAGCATGCATATTCAAAAGGAACGACATCACAACACCAACCACATTTATGGCCGTTCTACACATGATCATCCTCTGCATAATGATCGTTTGATCACGCTGCTCTTCTGAAGTAATTCACAGCATGGTCTTGATGGTAAATCTCCTTCAAAAACGACAGAGACTCTTTGTTTGTGGGCGTTTGAGTAGTTGCTGTCATGTGATGTGTGTTTGACAGGATGGACTGTACCTCATGTTTGCTTCACATAAATTACAAAACCAGAAAAATTTTGTTTTTAAGTGCACTTGGTTCATTTAAAAGTACAGATTTCAGACTTTATGTGGATATTTTTCTCATGTCTGTGAAGCAAATATTCACTGAGATTCCAGTGTGTTTGTTGACCACAAAATCAGCTGTAAAAGCACACGTCTGGTCTATAGTGACTTTCCCCCATTCACATCTGTATGAGAGACACGTCTTATGTATTCTATGGTCTTTGGTAAAACGGGTTAACTTTAGGGGAGCAGTAAAATGAGCCTGTTTCCAAAAAAGTGTAATGCTTGAACTGTGCAGCCGAGTTCACATGAAGTAAACCTTTCTGAACTTTCAAAAACAGCTTTCGCACCAACCAAACGAGTCAAACCTCTAACGTCAGACTGACTCAGGTGTGAAAGTGGCCTAAAACTCAGTCACTCTGAGTTTGAAATTATAGTTTGGCATTCTGCAAGACTCATACTTGTACAGTGACAGAATGCATTAGAAGAAAAAAAAAGGTAATGTTCAGTCTGGTTTGAGTGCAGAAGTATCTCCTAATGAGCATGCTGCGCTCAATGCGGCTGTTTCACTTAGACAGGCTGATGAATCAGTCTCACACAAACACATGTCCATCAGTCCTTACAGCACCTCACTTCTGATATCTGCATGTGTCATCTGCGCTTATAATTCTACATAGACAAGACAGACATGGTAAATTGCCCCCCCACCCCTCCACCCAAAAACCACATTTCTCCTGGAAAGCAATATGACTAAATTAAAGTCTGTGGCTGCGTCTCGTATGGTTCACCAAAGAAAACGACCACGGTAATATTTATGAAAGCACAATGGGTGGAATTCTGTGTGATGTGCAGTTATTATGTTGCTTTGCTTTATTTTTTTATGTCTGGCAGACATTCAGAACAGTGGAGATGTAATATGTATATGTGTGTTTGTGTGCATAAATAGAGACTGTGTTGTGCTTATGGAAGAAAATTAAATAGTTTAGAGAAAGTTTTGGAGTCTGATAAAAATAAAAAAACAGGCTCATTCTGAAAATGTGCCCCTATATACATTTCTGGAGAGCACCAAATACATCTCAGGAGCTTTGTTTTCGCGAATCCACCAGAAGCCGCTGTGTACGCCTTTTCAGATCTCAATTTTCTCTCACGACTGCCATTCTCGCTTGCTCTTCTCATGTAAATCCACCAGAGGCTGCTGTCGACTGACTGACTGACCAATCGACTGACCCACCCTCCTCCTTCTCTAAACCCAACCGATAGTGTTTTCAAAAGGACCGGTTGATCAGCGCCCACCACCTTCCCTAAACCCAATTGACGTGTTGAAGTGTTTTTAAAAGCAATCCAAAAAAGAAGAGGACGCGCGGCAGCTTGATTTTTACCCCGTTTTCAGATTTTATCACATTCTCACCCCATTATTTACTTATTAAATTTTTTGCATTTTGATTTTGTTTTATCTGCTTTCTGGAACTTTTCTTCACCAGACTCGAACCCCGTCATCGCAGTCAACTACACTCTGTGTCTCAAGTCTGCTGATGTACATGGCAAGCCACTGGACAAAATGTGGAAAAGCTGTCCATATGAAGGTAAGCTGGTAGCACGAAAAGAAACACCGTCATACCGTCCCGTAGCGTTTGTTTTAAACACTAAATGCAGCCATGCATACCTCTGGCTACAAAGTTCGTGATCTTCAGAAATGTATATAGGGCTGCATTTTTTTAAATGAGCCTATGATGAAAAAAAACTTGCCTACAAGATGAACATGCGGAAGAAAGCCTGTAGCATTTGAGTCATCTGACATATAGCCAAATAGGTAAATTATTTGCAAATCGTTTTGCTCTGTAATTTTTTATCTTCCCAAAACAATTAGCTTATAATAGTTGTTGAGTTGAAAATTTGTTCCCCTTCGGAAGGGGAACTTCAATGCAATGTGGAAACTTCCACTATGGGGATTTCGTCAGAATCCAATCCTCTGAAAGAGTATATAATCGGGCTAATGACATGCCAATGAGTTGGCAGTGTCAGCATGCACAGCTGGCGCTACTTACAATTAATCTTGTAATATAAGCACTGCACGTGCCAAGCTGAGGCATCCTTTTTGCTTCAGATTCTTTCACTACACTCGGAGCATCGCATCCTCTTAACAGACATCTGTAAAGCTGCGGGCTGGGCGACACCTAACACATTTGCAAGAATTCATCATTTGTGAGTGGAGCCGGTTTCCTCAAAGGTGTTAGAAACCTTGGTGATTGAGGAAAAATTTGGTTAAGGTGTTGTAACACGCTTGCTGCACCTTTCTATTTAACACAGAGATACGTACGCTTTCTCGCTGTCAGTCGAGTTTCCCACTTGGCGAACCCTGCAGGGTTCCTCCGAGGCCCCCAGCATCTGACTCAACAGAGGAGTCAGGTGTTGGCCCATTACGTTGTTGGCATGCCCGCTGCTCAGCCCACATTCTGGGTATAGGTGCCTGCCATGTTCGATCCCCACCGGCGATCCCATATGCTCACTTAGCCACGATGTAGTCCCCCTCCTACTGTAGGTGGGCTCGTGTCTTCCCTCCCCACTAACCATCTTTTTCATATGAGTACTCCCCCTTCTCAGGGCTAGTCCATATGTCTTCTTGCCACCAGGTCTCCCCAATTGGGCAGCAGGTGGCCTCTGCAGCGTCCTCCCTATAAGGACTGCACGCTTTCCCAATGTACTGTCGTATTTAAAATTATTGGAATTTAACTAGGTGCATTTTACGACTCTCGAAAAATATATCTAAATTTGTAAAAGTTCTTTATAAGTGAGATAAGTAAGTGCCAGGGAACATGTTGGAAGACCGCGCCTCTGGTGATGCAGGTGCGCTCATGCTCACGGCTTGGCTTAACCTCTCATCAGGGGCAAGGTAAGGTTCAATCATCATGGGGTTTTCCATAGAATTCCCCATAGTGGAAGTTTCCACATAGCATTGAAGTTCCCCTCCTGAAGGGGAATGCTCCGGTTACTAAGATAACCCTCGTTCCCGAGGGGGATTGGAAATTATGTTCCTTGCCACAATGATTGCCCCTTAACTGTTGGGCGTGAAAGGCTCTTCAGCTAGAAAAGGATGCCTCAGCTTGGCACTTGCAGCGCTTATATTAATTGTAAGTAGCACCAGCTGTGCATGCTGATGCTGCCAACTTATTGACATTTCAATGGCCCAATTATATACTCTTTCAGATGATTGGATTCTGACGAAATCCCCAAAGCGGAAGTTGCTACATAACATTTCTGTTCCCCCCTTGGGGAAGGAGGGTTACCTTAGTAACCAAAGGATTATTCTGTACGAAGGCTCATAAGAAACTACTGTAAAATCACTCTCTTTTTTCCATATGCACCGGACATTTTACATAGGTTGCTTTCACATCTAGACGTTTGTTTCGAAACCTAGCACGTTTGCCCCCTTAGTTCGATTCGGGCATATGTGAAACCTGCAGTCGCTCTCTGATCCACGCTAAAACAATCGGTTTGAGATTGCCTGAATGAGGTGGAGCAGTTTGGTTGTAGTGAAAAAGCAATACAATCCAACAAACTAACAAACCAGGCTATATCACAGTCTATTATGGATATGTAATAGGCATATATATGACTATAAGAAGAGAGAATGATGAGTAGAGATATCATTCCTACCGCTAAAAGTGTGTTTTATGTCAAATACGGAAGTGAAAGCATGTTGTCTAACTGAACTATTAAATATAATATCAAAAACCTTTTTTGGTTAACTTGACTTCTGATGTACAACCCCAAATTAGAAAAAGTTGGGACAGTATGAAAAAAGCAAATTTCCAAATTTACTTTGACATATTTTATCGCAGACAATATGAACACAACATATTTCATGTTTTGTCTGGTCAACTTCATTTCATTTGTAAATATACATCCTTTCCTGTCATTCAGACCTGCAACACACTGTAAAAAAAAGTTGGGGCAGGAGCAATTTAGGGCTAGTAATCAGGTCATTTGGTTAAATATTGATGTGATTTGAAACAGGTGATGTCAACAAGGGATTTTAATTATGATTTGGTACAAAAGCAGCATCCAAGAAAGGTCTAGTTCTTTAGGAACAAAGATGGGCCGAGGATCACCAGTTTGCAAACAAATACATGAGAAAATTATTAAAATCTTCAAAAACAATGTCCTCAAAGAAAGATAGAAAGACATTTAGATATTTCACCTTCAACAGTGCAGAACATAATTAAAAGATTCAGGAAATCTGGAGGAATTTTAACAGTGTATGTTAACAGTGTCCAGAAGCACCATCAACTTTTCTGGGCTCGGAGGCTTCTGGGATGGACCATCACACAGTGGAAATGTGTACTGTGGTCAGATGAATCAGTATTTCAGGTATTTTATGGGAGAAATGGACACTGTGTGCTCCAGGACAAAGAAAAAAAGGATCATGCAGACTGTTGCAAGCAACAAGTCCAAAAGCCAGGGTCTGTCATGGTATGGGGTTGTGTCAGTGTCCTTGGCAAAGGTAACTTGCACCATTAATGCTGAAGTACATAGAGATTTTAGAGCACAATATGCTGCCTTCTTTTCCAGGGACATCTATGCATATTTCAACTAGACAATACACAAACACATTCTGCACTTACAAAGTCCTGGCTGCGGAGAAAGAGGATACAGGTGCTTGGCTGGCCTGCCTGCAGTCCTGACATGTCTCCAATCCTGTTAATGTATTTTTATGTCATGGCTTTACTTGAAGGGGACATTAGCATTAACTCAATCTTAACTACTTATTAACCCCTTTGTTTAGACCATAGATGTCAAACTCAATTTCTGGAGGGCCGCAGCTCCAACCCTAATCAAGCACATTTGATGAAACTAATCAAGGTGTTAAAGATTATTTGATAACACCTCAATTATTTAGATCAGCTGTGTTTGATTAGATTTCTTTGTTTCAAATCAAAGTTTGTAATGTTGTTATTCTTGTTAGTTGGCTCCACAACACTTTTACAAATGCTTTAATGAAAATCCCATAAGGGAAAAATGAATGGGAAAAAATGCTTGCTGCATTCCATAAAATGGCTAGCACCATCTTAGCAACCACTGAGATGTCTTCACTAATGTCTGGTATTTTCTTAAAAATGACAATCTGGCTGAATGTTTTCCATGTTTGCCTGCTCACATTTCAGACTCATTAGTGATGCTTTCAGGATTCTGTATTTACACTGTAAAAAATATCAGTAAATCAGCAGTTTTCTGTATTTTGTGATTAATGGTCTTATTTTTTTATGTTTTTGAATTGCAATGAAATCTTGATCTTTTTTCCTGCAACTTTTAACCATGAAAAGTTTGAAAAAGTGACTTTTGTGAACAGTTTTAATAGTTTAAAGTGATATATATTTCTGGGTTGGTGTTGTATATTGCGCTACAAATACTTTATAATAAACTGCCAGTACATTTTCTGTTATTTTACAGACTTATTTCGCTACATATTATTTCTTATACAACATATTATTATTTGAAGCTACTAAAATGTCAATAAAAGTCACTTTGTGGGAGTAATGTCATTGTTGCTGTTACAGTTGCCTCATTGTGTGTGTTTGGAGCTTCGTTGCGTAGATTCGCAATTTCCATTTTTAGCATAAAATACATCTCCATTTGCTAGTATTTGTCTTTACTACTGAGGGTGAACAAACCCTTAATACTGTACATTTATACAAATAAATCTACTCTAAATGTTTTATCTCTTGAGCATCCACTTCTAGCTTTAGGCCCCGTTTACACTATGGCGTTTTCGTTTTGAAACGGCGTTTTAGATCAAAAACAATCCGCGTCCACACTAGCGTTTCATCTAGCATTTCTAAACATATCTCCATCCACACTACTCCACCAAAAACGTATATCACGTTACCATTCGTGCACTCTGGGCATCCAAGTATAAACAGGAAGCGTGTTTCTCGCTCGGCATTTGGTTTCTGTTAGTCAATAAACGCTAGTTAAACAATGAACCCGAGCGATTAGCGAGTGCTCAAACAATAGCTTGTCTCTTTCAGTATATGTAGCTGCTGTATTAAAAAAGGCAGAGTTTAAC
This sequence comes from Danio tinwini, assembly GCA_903798205.1. NCBI lineage: Eukaryota > Metazoa > Chordata > Actinopteri > Cypriniformes > Danionidae > Danio > Danio tinwini. The sequence goes on from CAIGQZ010001210.1 coordinate 7,291,449, forward strand.
TGCACAATGGCGCCTAAAACGGACAATAGTGCAAACAACGCTCCCATTTCTGTGTCCATGTTGTTGTTTACAGTGAAGGCTGGTCTGCTGTCTTCCGGTATCGTTATAGTCATGTGATAGGGCTCCAATCAGGTAGCGAATGTCTGCTGCCACGCCTCCGTTTTCAAATGTCTCCGTTTTCCCCCATCCACACTGAGACGGAGCAGCAGCGTTTTAGAATGAAAACGGCCTCTCCAGCGTTTTCAAAACGCTCCGTTTTTGGGGATCGAAAACTACGGCGTAGTGTGGACGGATGGTGTTACTGTAGCAAAACTTATGCGTTTTAAAACAAAAACGCATTAGTGTAAACGGGGCCTTAGCCTGCTAGCCCTGATAGTGTGTCTATCCTTGAGTGCAGGAGCAGCACCTGTGGAGGCAGTGGAAGTACAACTCCGTTACCTCAAGATGAAACAAGCACAACTCCGGGAACAACGGGCCTTGCATCAAAATCAACATCAAAATTTGACAGTAAATATCAATATCCTATAATGCAATTCACAACTGTAAGTAAATGGAAAACATTTGTGAATCACAAAATTCAGAAACTGCTAATTAACAGATTTTCGCAGTGTACTAATGATTAACACACAATTTTATATTTATTTATATTTAAATTAAATTTAACTTAATTTAATTACATTTTTTTTCTTTGCTCAGTCTGGTTTGATCATGTGATCTACTCAATCATCATGTGATCTAAATTAAGATGGCTTCTAACATTGTTAGCTTGGCATTGGTCAACATGTGCTTGAAACTTTTGCCTTTTTTTCCCTCAGTAAATTGCCATTCATCTCTCTTGTTTTTTAGTTTTTTGAGAGTGTGCAGACTTCTTTTCCAGTTATTTCACCAACCAATGTCTTCATAATTGCTGCAGCTTCAGAGTTGCCACTCAAATCCTCCAAGAAATGTGGCCTTCAAAGTGTGTACTTCTGAGAGTACCGTCTAGCAATGGATGGATTTCTCCAGGTATGATGAATCTATTTGGATATTAGTCTTCAGAGGATCTCTTTCTCTTTTAAAAACTGTTTTTATTGCACATTATTGGGGTCTTAATTGTGCAATGTGGAAACCACAGTCATAAAAATGAATTTATCTATCTATATATAATGCACAAGTGTCATGAAATTTGTCAAAGTTTTAATGAATATATATTGTAAGAGTCTAAATTATAATATGCATTTGTTTATATGGCAAAACATGTCTTTCTCCAAAAAAGGTCCATGCTGACTCCAAAGGCAGATACTGATAAGATCAGGGCCTGGTATGTGGACTTTGGGGGTTTTACAATGTGGTCACATGTTGATTGGTCAGTTTGAATGTCTCAGCTTTTGGGCTTTAGTCACATGGTCAAGAAGATACAAAATAGCTGGTAAACTTTGCTCTGTCTCTTTTTCCTGGTTTGCTCTTTTCCTGGTCTGCTTCTCTCCTGTTCTGCTCCTCTCCTTCTCTGGAGTCTATCTTCTCTGGCTCTACTGCTCCCAGGCTCTTTGAGGCCGACTTACTCTCTTTGTCTCTCTCTCTCTCTCTCCTCCTGTCTCTCCCTCTTTCTTAGGTAACTTTAAATTTACATTTAAGCCGGGTACAGTTTATATCATATGTTTTTATCATTTCATGTTTATCATTTTATACAGTTATTCGTAATTAATTCAGTTGTAACCATAGAGAATTATTGTCATTAAATCATCTCATTTTCAAGTATTTGTGAATTACTTTTGATTTAACATCAACACTTAATTGCTCCATATTGCAATACAATACAATCACATAATAAAAACGCTCTCCCACATTTTAGCTATTATTACTGCCCTTATTTCCGTTTTTGGTATAAGATTGCAGAAGAATGGTTTGACTAGAAATGTACAGTTTTTTACCATCATGCTGATAACTTTTTAGTCGCCCGGCAGAACTACAGTTCGAACCGCTGTGGTCAAAATACCATTCTACAATATAAAGTATTGCTGTCCACCTAATCAAAATGAGATGTGGACTAGTCTATGAACATTATATTAGAAAAATACTATTTTAAATATAAGTTATGGGTGTTTGTGCACTTTTCTTATTTATAAATATTTGTGTCCTTCAAGCTTCTTCAAATTGGAAAAATGTGTGTATACCAAGTAAAGGATGTTGGCTGAAAGACATGGTTACAAACAGGGCTTGACATTAACTTTTTTGATCACCAGCCAGTGTGGCTAGTAGATTTCCAACATTACTAGCCACTTGCCATTTTCACTAGCCACAATTTTGTTGTTGGGAAAATATATTTTATATGAATAAATATGACTTTGACATGCTAGTTACTTGATTTAGATTTTGTGTTTATCCACATGCCTCCTTATTCATTTACCTTTTTGTGTGTCGTGTATGAGCTCGCTCAATGTGCATGAGCAAATGGGTCATGGTTTCATAGTGACGTATTACAATTAGTTTTTATTTCACAGGACTTTTCAGAGGTGAAAATGAAGGATTTACTAAATTTATCTCTAACCACACTAAAAATAAATAATTATTTCTAAGCCACAAATTTTAAATGTGTCAACCAGCTATAGCTGTATACCATAGACCAATTACCATGTTTGTAAACATTCAGGATGCACGCAGGGAGGTGGCAGAAAAAAATCGGGAGCGCTACCATTTACAGTAAGGGAATGACATCTGATGTGGTACAGAGTTTGTTGTTGTCTTAGAAATAAGATATATTGATTACATATTTTATATATTGTTTACATAATGCGTTCAGCGTATTATAACAGTTTGTCAGCCAGTGATAAGCACAGTGATTAGGCAAAAATAATGTTAAAGTGAGCGGCGTTTGTCTGACAGGTCCATTTGCGAAATCCAAGGGATTTTACAAGAGAGAAGTTAAAGGTCTAAAAGTGTTTGGATGCCAACAATTGTGTTCTGTGTGGTCATGTGCAAGAAATAATGTTTCCTGATTACCAGATTCAAAACTATGTAGTGCTAAAACTCGAGGTTCTGCCGAGCCAAAGACAAGGAAAAAAAGACGGAACAAACGTTATACAAGGCCTGGGTGATCATCAACAGCAAAACTGCATTCTGACAGTGAACTACACCTGTACGGCAGGCTCAGGGTATGTGAACTTACACATAAAGGTAAAGTTGGTTTTATATTCACACATTCAGACTTTCCCCTTAATAATATAATTTCATAAACGTGTTGTTTGCAAACTCTAAATAGGGAAATTATATTAGCAGCCAATGACTATCAAAGTACAACATTGTTCAGTCATATAAACAGTGTTCATGTTGTTTTCAAGTCACACTTGCAGGTTATTTCAGACCAAATACTCAAAGTGCCGTGGTAAACAATAGAGAGTGTGTCACAAGTTGTCACTGAATGAATGTGTGAATATTAAAGCAACTTTAATAACTTACACGTTCACGTTTTATTCTTAGCATTCAGTGTCCGCAGTTTAATTCACCATATGTAACTGTTTTGGTGAAAAACGAGTAATGTATATGATTCAGCATAGCGTGAACTTACCTGATATATCATGAGAACTGCAGAGTCCAGCATTTATAATTAGGTCGTCACTTCATTTAGCACAGCTTTTAGCCAAAGACGTCTGCAGTCGCCATTGAAAGCAGTGTGATGTAGGGTAAAAGTGAAGTTTTCTATTTTTTTGGCTTTCAAATTTGGCATCCTACCGCAAAACGCAACATGTTTGCTATTGCAGCCGGTCTTTTTCTGCAACCGGGGACCCGTGTGACTTCATGTGTGATGTAGGTTGATAATTTGTCTATACTTTTTATTTAACGAAGCAATTATTTAAAAAAAACACAAGAAAAAATTGACATTTAAAAAATAATTATTGTCATATCTACAATATGCACAGTAATCTGTCCTGGCTAAAGGTCACAGATCACCAGTTAACTACACATAAATAGAAATTTAGTATCCTATTAAAGCAAGGTTATTGTAAAACATTTTAATTAAACCATATTAACAAAAATAACTGTAAGCAAAAGAAAGCAGGTGACAAATATACCGTGTGATAATAATAAGGATGATAACATGCACATGGTTAACGTTAGACCTAGATCTGTTCAAATAATGGTTAAAGCGAAAGCAACTGGTGCTGCTTACAAACAGACAAATCTGGAGCTCTTGAAAACAGCAAGAATGTGGCTGCATGAGCACAACAATTTGTCTAGTCTATTTGAAAGAGAACCGATCACATCAGTTGCGTTTCTAGGCACAGTTGCTTCAACCTCCTGCCGGAAGTGCGATATGCACATTAATATAGCTGCATTTTTTTATGACACCGTATAACAATAATATTTTTACAGTACTGTGACGGTTGGTGTAGGGGTTAAAAATACAATTTATTGGGTAATTTAATAGATAAGATAAATAATACTCAGTACAACTTCTGTTTTTACGCTTCTGTGACGGTTGGGGTGGGGGTAGACGATAATAAAATACAATAAATCGGAAATTTCATAAATAACATAATTCTCGTTAACCTCCAGCCGCAAACGTATCCAATCTAGCAACAACCCATCAGCTGTTGACACAAGTGATTATCCTCTCATTCGGTATACATCTGCTTTCTTTTGCTCCCATGTACAGTTATTTTTGTCAGTCGTGCTGCTTCTCGATTCTAAGATCGCATTATAGCCCATCCTTTTTATCGAACTTTGCTTTAAAGAAAACTACAATTTAAAAATAATTTTCAACCAGCCAAAGCGGTTAGTGGGAGTGACTGTTTAACCCGCCACAGCTAAAATCTACCTGCATTTCCCGGGTTGGCGAGTGTTAATGTAAAGCTCTGGTTACAAACAGGACAATGGACAAAGTAACCTATATATTGAGAGATAAATGCAAGATTTTTGAGGAAGTTTAGAGACCTTTCAGTTTGTTCCTAAAATGTAGTGGAGTTGGAAATGTTGATTAAGAAGAGGTCAAAAATATTGATGTAAAACATTGAGATTGTTCTTTTTGTTTGTTTGTTTGTATGTTGTTTTTACTTCTGTATTATCTGAAGTGTAGTTAATGCAATCAAGATATGAATATGCTTTTCTTACTTAGATTTTTCTAGTCCAAATATCTAAAAACTCCTAATTCAAGAAACATTTTCTGTAAAAGCCAAAAATATTGTCTTGTTAAGAAATAATATGCCAAAATTAAGTACAAGCAAAACAATCTGCCAATGGGGTAAGCTAAATAATCTTGCTTTTTGTCTTGACATAAGATTATTTTGCTTGTTTTAAAGGGGTGGTGCACTGTGATATCATATTTTAAACTTTAGTTAATGTTTAATGTAGCTGTGTGAACATAAATTGTCACGGTCGGGGGTTGGGGAAAAGGAGGGAGGACTCAATTGCAGACAAATAAAGGGTTTATTATAAAATACAAATAAAACAAAAAGGCAAAACAAACTACCCTGAGGGGGAAAACATTAATAATAAGGCAAAGACAAACTTGACTGGGCTAGACAAGGCTGGTGCAACAGGACAGGGAAATAATCGGTGACAACCTGGCACAGGACAGCAGACATGAGGAGAATATAAGCAGAAGTAAATTAAAACACAAACAAGTAAACTTAATAAACTAATAATGGGTTAACAAGGAGGATTTGACTATACAATAGACTGGAGAGCACATGACAGACACCAAAAGAAATAAGCTCACATAAAACGAGACTAGAACACGCAGCCAATGAGAGAACTCAATAGCCGAGCATTCACAATAAACAGACAAGACTAAAGCACGCTGCCACAATGTAATCACAGAGCCACGTGCTTGGACAACACAAACATAAACGCAAGACACGAGCACACGATAATTTAAAACACCTTACCGTGCGCTCACACATAAGCAACGCGCATGTTTCATCTCAGCGCCAAACGAAACCAAAACCAACCAGACTGAGACGCTGAGATTGAAACAGCGCGATGCCGACAGAACAAAACAAACACAAGCACAAGAGCTTGCACGCGTCTCAAGCACGCACAGATCACGTGCGTCCGCATCAAGTGGGAGATCGCATGGTCTGCTCACACTCACGACAGCACGCACACAGAGACGCACACAATGACAAAAAATAAGTGCTCAACCCAAGAAAACTCAGGCCGAGCACTACAGGACAAGACAGAGCTAGTGTCCGGACTCTGCCACCAAAACAAGAATTTACAAGACCAGAGTGGCAGAACCCTGACATAACCAACATCTCTGAATGTAAGAATCTCAAAGTTCAATGCAAAGAGAGACATTGGCTTTTACAGAGTTAGCATAGCGAAGCCTACAGCAAACAAAGTTCGGGGACTACAAAAAATACATCCAGGTTAATGATGTCATAAACCCTTCAGGATACGCACATACACCCTGTGCGACAAATGGGCGTGACCAGAGGCGCTGTAATGTTATAACAGAGACTCTTTCTGGTGGTGTGGAGCTGATCTGCGAATCACAGTGTATTATGTTAGCTGACCAATCAGAGCCCCTTGAGGGCGGGTCTTTCAGATGAACTACGAAATATGACAGTTGTTTTCAAGTCAGCTGAGTAGCTGTATGTAATCAAAGTAAGATATATAAAATATAACCTTATTTTCTACAAGTGAAGCATGTGCACACATTGCTTTGCATCTTCTAAACACAACCAAGCCTTAAAAACAAACTCTGGACTACCCCTTTTAAGAAAAAAAAACTCGCTTAATTTTTACATTATTTCTAAAAACACGACAGAACAGAAAATGCTTCTAGATTTTTATGAATTTTTAGATATTAGGACTAGAAACAAGACAAAAAGTCAAAGTAATAAAAGCATTTTTTGCAGTGTGTAAATGGATGGCATTTCTGTGTGAGTTTGCATGTTCTCCCCGTGTTGGCATGGGTTTCCTTTGTATGCTCTGGCGGTTTCCTTCATGGTCTAAAGACATGCGCTATAGGTGAATTAATTGGATTAATTAAGTTGTGTGTATAGTGTATGCTCTATGCTAAAAATGCTTTTCTTACTTAGATTTTTTTGTCTCGTTTCTAGTCTAAATATTTAAAAATTCTTAAATCAAGAAGAATTGTCTAGACAAGCAAAACATATTGTCTTGTTTTAAGAAATAATATGCAAAATTGAAGTGAGTTTTTATCTTATTTTCATAAGATAATCTTATGTCAAAAGAAAAAACAAGATTGTTTTGCTTACCCCATTGGCAGATTATTTAGCTTGTTTTAAGAAAAAAATCACTTCAATTTGGCTTTTTTTTTTTTTTTTAAATAAGACATTGTTTTGCTTGCCAAGAAAATTTTTCTTGATATAAGAATTTTTAGATATTTGGACTAGAAACAAGACAAAAAAAATCTAAGTAAGAAAAGCATTTTTTGCAGTGAAATGTGAGTGTGTGTGTGAATGTGAGAGTGTATGGGGTTTTCCCAGTTACTAGGTTGCCACTGGAATGGCATCTGCTGTGTAAAACTTATGCTGGATGAGTTGGCGGTTCATTCCGCTGCGGCAACCTCTGATGAATAAAGGGACTAAGTCGAAGGAAAATGAATGAATAAATAAATGAAAGAATGGGTGGTACAATTTTGTATAATACATAATTTATTCAGAGAGTCAGAATTGTACTATTTTATGCAAGTAAAAACGTGGTCGTCATATGCATATCAAGCACCTTACAACCTGTCAGAATTACATTTTGGTTTAGCTTGAAGAAATTGTAAAATAAATATGACTATTTTAATGCCAAATGTAATTCTGTAATATTACTAATGTAATATTCTCAAAGATATTAATAAAAGAATATTTTCTGGGAATCATTTTATGTTTTTTCTTTCATGACTTTTATTGTATTACATGAATATAAATAAATAAATAAATAAATAAAATATAGTTATATTTTTCATGGCAATATAATAGCATAATTGGTCTTTTATAACTTATATTACGTAAATAAAAATAAATAAATACATAAAATATATTTATAAATATGTATATTTTTCTGTGAATAATGGCATAATTGGTCTTTCATAACTTTATTATTACATAATTATAAATAAATAAAAATATATTTATAAATATATTTTTCTGTAAATAATGGCATAATTGGTCTTTAATATTTTTTATTATTACATAAATAAATAAATGAATAAATAAATAAATAAATAAATATATATATTTTTCATAAATATTTCATAACTTTCATAACTGTTATATTATTACATGCGTATAAATAAACAAATACATAATTAAATTACTAATATATTTAAATATATTTTTCTGGGAATAATGGCAAAATTGGTCTTTCATAACTTGTTATCATTACAAAAATATAAACAAATAAATAAATGAATAAATATATATTTATGTTTTTTTTTCTGGGAATAAAGGAATAATTGGTCCTTCATGACTATATTATTCTATAAATAAATAATAAAAAATATAAATATTTATAAATAATTTTCTGTGAATAATGGGATAATAGGTATTTCATAAATTTATATTATTATGTAAATAAAAATAAATAAATATATTAATAAATAAATATATTTATAAATCTATATTTTGGGTATAATGGCATAATTGGTCTTTCATAACTTTATAGTATAAATAAATAAATAAATAAATAAAACATATTTATAAATGTATATTTTCTGGGAATAATGGCATAAATGGTCTTTCATAACTTTTTATTATTGCATAAAAAATTTATTAAATATATATTTATGAGCATAATTGGTCTTTCTTAACTTTTATATTATTACATAAATAGAAATAAATGAATGAATGAATGAATAAATAAATAAATAAATAAATAAATAAATAAATAAATAAATAAATAAA
>CAIGQZ010001210.1:7300298-7331046 GCA_903798205.1 Danio tinwini
AAATAAATAAATAAATAAATAAATAAATAAATAAATAAATAAATAAAATGTATTTGTATAAATGTTTAAATTTTAAATGTTTAATATTTTAAGGCTTTTTTTCAATGTTGCCAGAGTTTTATGATTTCACACAATTGAAAAATAAAAAATATATATACAAATTTTATTCAACCATTAAAAATATAGTGCAGAAAACAAAGCAGAAGATAAAAAATAGCATGCAGAAATATTTAATGCAAAAAAACAACATTTGCAAAGCAATAAGCCTGTTTTCAGGGCCCTACACAGTGTTCAGTATATAGTGAGTTTGTAGTATTCCACCGTGAAGCTCAGCGATGTGCCAGTGTGTCCAGTTTTTTTTTTTATTCTGGTCATAAGCATTAGATCCTCCCGATTGAACCTCCAGCTCTGTGGCTGCTGAACCGCTGACTGATGGCCATCTGTGTTGTGTCAAAAGCAGCAAATTAACCCACACAGATAGCAGTAATTGCTCTAGTGTGTCGTCCCATGGGTTTGTGTGTGTGTGTGTGTGTGCAGTTTGGCATCAGGGTTTTTTGTTGTTGCAGTAAAGCCATGTGGAGACATTCTCTGTATCTTTATTTGTGGTAAACACACAAGTACATGTTTATTTGGGTCTTATTTTGCTGGTGTGAACAGGAATGCATTACCATTTTTCTTTTTTTCATGTGCTGCACTTGTTAATGTTGGTTTTCTTGTGCTAAAAATGTTTTTTGTGACCATTTTCCACCATCTCTTTGACCTCAGGGGATTAACCATGGTGTTTTTTGATGCTGTGGTTTAATGACTGTATGTAAACACCACTTTGCATGTCTTTATGCTGCTTCACATGAAATGTGGGTTAAAAAAAAACTAAGCATAGCAAATATTATTCAACCTCAACAGTCAACTGGCTTTTCTAGTAATAATACACTTTATTGTCCTCTATTGTCTTTGTATTGTGTTTCTATTGTACTCTACCTGACAAAAGTCTTATCGTCAATTCCAGTTCTTTGGTGAGGCATTAAAAATAAGACAAAATATAAATCTCAAACTTTTTAACAATAATGTAGGTAAATATTTAAAATAACAATAGACACACTACCTGACAAAAGTCTTGTCGTCGACCCAAGTTGTAAAATAACTTGACTTCTAGTTAATAATTTGTAAAAGTGGCAGAAGGTTGGTTTTTCCAATCTGTTGATCTGCATCCCAATCATCACAAATACTGCAAAAGAGACCTATTGGAACCAGTATGAACTTAAAATTCTCACAGAAATCTGTCAAGTTAGGTGAAGGAAAAATCATGGTTTGGGGTTACATTCAGTTTGGGGGTGTGCGAGAGATCTGCAGAGTGGATGGCAACATCAACAGTCTGAGGTATTAAGACATTTGTGCTGCCCATTACATTACAAACCACAGGAAAGGGCAAATTCTTCAGCAGGATAGCACTCCTTCTCATACGTCAGCCTCCACATCAAAGCTCCTGAAAGCAAAGGTCAAGGTGCTCCAGGATTGGTCAGTCCAGTCACCAGACATGAACATTATTGAGCATGTCTGGGGTAAGATGGAGGAGGCATTGAAGATGAATTCAAAGAATCTTAATGAGCTCTTGGAGTCCTGCAAGAACGCTTTCTTTGCCATTCCAGATGACTTTATTAACAAGTGATTTGAGTCACTGCAGAGATGTATGGATGCAGTCCTCCAAGCTCATGAGAGTCAGACACAATATTCATTCTTCTTCCACTGCACCATGACTTTATGTTCAATACTGGACATATTTCTGTTAAATGACAAGACTTTTGTCTAAGCAAAGTTTAATTAAATAATTAAATAATTAACATCAAGGCATGATCATATTTTATTTTGGTGAAATAAGCATAATCTTTGCCCAGCATCCTCTATTAACAAACCTCAGCTAGTGCAAAATGCAGCTGCCAGAGTTCTTACAAGGTCTAGAAAATATGATCATATCACCCCAATTTTATCCTCCTTACACTGGCTGCCTGTTAAGTTTCGTATTGAATTTAAAATATTGTTTCTTACCTATAAAGTCTTAAATAATCTAGCTCCTGTTTATTTAACCAACCTCCTGTCTCGCTACAATCCAACCCGCTCTTTAAGATCTCAAAACTCAGGGCTTCTGATAGTACCTAGAATAGCAAAATCGAGTAAAGGAGGTCGAGCCATCTCATTTATGGCCCCTAAACTCTGGAATAGCCTTCCTTATAATGTCCGAGGCTCAGACACACTCACAGTTCAAAACTAGATTAAAGACCTATCTTTTTAGCAAAGCATACACTCAGTGCATTACATAGCGGTATGATGCATGATGTGCCCCACACACGATTTTGCTTCTTGTTTTTATAAACTATAAACAGCAGCTATACTAATTATTCTCCTTATTCTGTATTTCCACCTGGAGGTACTCATCTTGAGGCCCTCAGACTATGCAGTGCCACTGATGCGATCCAAGACCAGCGATGAGATAATCCCAAGGTTTTCATAATCCTGGACCAGGCCGTATCCTGAGCAGCTGCTGTGGTCATGGAAGAGTGGAGTGCATGAGACTAATTCCTGTGACGCTCCAAGGACAGACAAGTCTTCGCTGAGGTCTAGCTTCCGGCGCCTGGACTGCAGTTCTGCACAAGACGTTTGGCCATAGGAGAAATGGTCGTGCCCAACTGAGCCTGGTTTCTCTCGAGGTTTTTTAAATCTTCACTTTCGCCAATTGGTGAAGTTTTTTCCTCGCAGCTGTCGCCACTGGCTTGCATGGTTCGGGATCTGTAGAGCTGCGCATCGATGGAATTGCTCTTCAGTGTTTGGACTCTCAGTAGTGATTATTCACCCACACTTACCTGAGCTAAACTGAACTGAACTTAAACTCTGAAAACTGAACTGACACTGTTTCAATTTACTATAATCTTCTATGTGAAGCTGCTTTGACACAATCTACATTGTATAAGCGCAATACAAATAAAGATGAATTGAATTGAATTGAATCTAGAGGCCTTTGCCTTTTCATATAAGCCACTTCTGGTACCAAATGATCAACTAGAAGTCAAGTTATTATTTGTTGTTCCTAAATCTTGGATCGACGACAAGACTTTTGTTAAGTAGTGTATTGTCTTTGTTGTGCACTTCATGTTGCTGCACATATATACAATAAACAAATAATAAAACAGTACCATAAACAATGATAAAACATATAAAAAATGCACATACTGATACTGTACGAAAGAATTTGTTAAAGCAAAAGATTACAGGTATGAAATGTGTTTAATGCTGTCACTACTAGATCAGCATCAGTTTAGATTTAAAGTCATCGTGAACCAGAAGCTGTGACCATTTTCTTTCCATATTGTGGCACAGTTCCTAGAGAAACAGAATATTAAATGAGAAAACAGTGGGTGTGGCTTGTTTTTTCTACTGCAAGCTGATTGGATGTAGTAAAGTAGGCATTTCATTCAGAAAGATCTGGAAAAGAGGTTGGGGAGAGTTACTATAACCTAACAGACTCCTCCTGCTCACCATTTCTGTTTGTTGTCAAAACTGACAGCTGTAGGGGTGTGGTTAAGTATGTTAGCCACGCCCACAACCTCAAAATCACGTAATCTGATAATTAAAATGGAAACAAACAGGAACTCTGTTTTCAGATATCGTTTTCAGACTACAAGGGCAAACTATAGTTTTTTTTTTCTTAATGGCATGCACAGATGAATTTGAAGTTTATTTATAAACTAATTTCGAGAGGATCATGTGCTTATGATTGCTTGCAGCCAGCCCCGCATTATTCAATTTATGATTCACCAATCAGACGATTCCTAAGCCACTATAAATTCCCTAGGTTCCATATCACAGCCATCTTCGTTTTGAAGAATCCCCCCTTCCATCCCTACTCCTCCTCCTTGACTAGATGGGTGGTACAGTGGCCCAGTGGTTAGCACTGTTGCCTCACAGCAAGAACGTCACTGGTTCTAGTCCTTACCAAGCCAGACAACGCTTCTGTGTGGAGTTTACACGTTCTCCCTGTGCTTACTTGGGTTTCCCCCGGGTTCCCCGGTTTCCTCCCACCATCCAAAAAAAGCAAATTAAGTAAATTGACTAATCCAAATCAGTACCATAGACATGCTCCTAGTAAGAAGTTATCTCTTATATGTAGGGCCAGACAGAATCAGCGGACATTTTTTGCAATTTCTGCAGAGAATTTTGGTAAAAATCTGCGGATTTCTGCAGAATTATTTTGGGAGTCTCATAACTAAAACCTTAATATGTGAAATATGTGTAATTTAAAAACTGAATAAATTCAGATTTACTTGCATTTACTCAAGTAAATAATCAGAATTAATGATGGGCTAAAAATCTGCGGTAATCTGCGCAATTCTGCGGAAAATCTGCGGAATTCTGCATGCGCAGATTCCGTGAGGGCCTACTTATAAGCAATCGCTATCTGTTCATTAGCTACTACAGCAGGAGAGTTCTCGAGATCTACCTGAGCTCAAACTCCCTTCTTGCCTTGCAAACGGGAGGGAGCCCCGGGCTCGAGGATCTCATGAGCCCAAGGCTCTCTCCCGGGACAGCATGCCAAACAAGCTTTATAATCAATCATCAGCTAAGTGTGAACTCTTGAAATTTTGTCAAATTCCACTCTCTCTCAAATTCTTTATTGACATGACTTCCACAGTATTGCCAACACAGTTATACAATACATAGAACACGAATAAATCATACCTGCAAACATTTGTCTCTGAAAATTCGGGAGAGGGGGGGTATCCAGTCTGTTGGCGATACAAGGGTGTTACACCCCATTTACAGTAGGCGTCAGCTTCAACGCTTTCCATTCACATTGAATGTGTGACATCAGGCATTGCCGAACTCATTGTGGATCCGTCGGCTACGCTTCAGTGGCGTTGATCGCTGCAAAAGTTGGGACTTTCTCAACTTTTCAAGTGCGGATGGAAGCACCAGCTAATCAGATCGCTGTATGCAAATACACCAGCTCAGACAGTAGCCAATTGCTGACTAATTTCATTGCATCAATCAATCGCGTCAGCCCCAACTTCAGACATGCCCTCTGTCAAGCGTTGACGCTGAAGCCCAGTGTAAATGGAGTGTTACAGAATTGTATCAATCACCTGCGGACCGGGGGAAGAGGTTGAAATTCCGGGAGTTTTTCGGGAGAAATGACAAACCGGGAGGTGGGTCTGAAATATGGGAGTGTTGGCAGGTATGGAATAGATCTGTAAAATAAGTATAAATAAAATAAGTAGAAAATAAGTAAATATACAAAGTAAATTTATAGAAGTAAATAAAAAGTATAATATCGAAAAGCCCTAAAAAAATACAAATAATAATAAAATAAATAAAAATGATAATAATAATAATAATAATAATAACAATAAACATAAGAAGTGCTCCTGCTTTAGGTTTGTCCATTGGCTGACGCATATTTGGCTGCTGTTAAGATCATTGTAGATTTTTCACCTAAAATAAATGGTCATTTTTCTGAATTTGATAACGCTATAAGATTTGGATACATTTGCGAATTTTTGGAAATATTCAATCCTAATGTGGTGATAGTGATTACAGTGAAGTAGTACATGTTCTTCTGTTTTTACCTCTGTGAACAGATTGAACAGTCTTTCGGATGAGAAATGAGGTCCTGACTCTGTTGTGGTTAAAAATGCCACGATGTCCTTCGAAAAAGAGTAAGGTTTAACCTCGGCATCCTGGCCAAATTTAGCCACTGACCTCCTAACCATCCCCATATCATAACTGGCTTCATTCGTCTCCTCTCCACTAATCAGCTGGTGTGTGGTGTGCGATCTGGCGAAATATGGCTGCCATCGTGTCATCCAAGTGGATGCTGCACACTGGTGGTGGTTGAGGAGATTTGAGTGTCCAGAATATCGCTATAAATGTAAGGAATTGTTATTATTATTATTATTATTATTAGAACTCATGTTTATAAATTGACTTGTGTAAAATGTACTTTGTTAATTGTGGTATTTTTAATATGGTAAGAAATCAAGTAAATTAAAAAATCTCTCTGTCTTTTTTTAATCTCGATCTCGCTGTATTTCCAGTGTTCAAGCTCTGAAACTGGAACTGCTCAAATCATCATTGAGGGGCTGTTTTGTGGTCCTCATTAGAAGACGTGTGAATGTCGCTTTACCCACGAGCGGCCCATTTACTGCAACTGTCACTAACCTTCCCAGCCTCCTTTAATGAGCACATTCAAAACAGCCCATCTTCCCCTGCACGCAGAGGCTCCTTTTCCAAGAGTTATGAATAATCAAGCTATTAGCGCTTGGAGGGGGAAACAAAATGCCGGAGCCGCATCTGGTAAATCGACCACCAAAGATGCTCCAAACAATTGTGGCGAACATTTTCCAGGAAATTAGGGATAAACGATGACTGGAGCAACAGGACATGTAAGATTCTTTTCCAGCTAAAATGTTTGGAAATGGTCAGGAAATGAAATGCAACAGGACACATGCTATGTTTGATGCATGTTGAATTGCGCAATATATACATTTGAAGTCAGAATTATTAGCCTCAGATTTTTTTGCCCAATTTCTGTTTACCGGAGAGAAGACTTTTTTTCAACACATTTCTAAACATAATAGTTTTAATAACTCATCTCTAATAACAGATTTATTTTATCTTTGACATGATGACAGTAAATAATATTTAGATATTTTCAAGATACTAGTATTTAGCTTGAAGTAACACTTAAAGGCTTAACTGGTTACTAGGCAGGTTACTAGGATGGTTTGTTCTGTAAACTATCGAAAAATATATATAGCTTAAAGGGGCTAATAATATTGACATTATTATAGGAAATATTATAGGAAATACTGTGAGAATTTCCTTGCTCTGTTAAACATCATTTGGGAAATATATAAATCAAAGGGGGGCTAGTAATTTTGACTTCAACTTTGTGTGTGTAAGACCCATCCTTTTGTCACCTGATGCTGAGAGGCTTATCACTGCCTTTTTCACATCTTGAATATATTTCTGTAACTCACTTTTTGGGGGTCTACCAGCTAGTTCTCCTAGGACATTACAGCACGTCAACCCTGTACTTCAACAGCTGGCTTCCAATCAAGTCACGCATAGATTTTAAAATCCTGATTTTGCAAAACTACACTCACTGGCCACTTTATTAGGTACACCGTACTAGTACTGAGTTGGACCGCCTTTTTCCTTCAAAACTGCCTTAATCCTTTGTGGCAAAGATTCAACAAGGTACTGGAAATTGGAAATATTCCTCAAAGATTTTGGTCCATATTGACATATCACGCAGTTGCTGCAGATTTGTCGGCTGCACATCCCTGATGCCAATCTCCCGTTCCACCATATCCCAAAGGTGCTCTATTGGATAGAGATCTGGTGACTGTGGAGGACACTTGAGTACAGTGAACTTATTGTCATGTTCAAGAAACCAGTCTGAGATGATTCACGCTTTATGACTTGACGCATTATCCTGCTGGAAGTAGACATCAGGAGATGTGCACACTGTGGTCATAAAGTGATGGACATGGTCAGCAACAATACTCAGGTAGGCTGTGGCATTGACACGATGCTCAATTGGTTTTAATGGGCCCAAAGTGTGCTAAGAAAATACCCCCCACACCATTATGCCACCACCACCACCACCAGTCTGAACCATTGATACAAGACAGCATGGATCCATGCTTCCATGTTGTTGATGCCAAATTCTGACCCCACCATCTGAATGTTGCAGCAGAAATCGAGAGTCATCAGACCAGGCAACATTTTTCCAATCTTCTATTGTCTAATTTTGGTGAGCCTGTGCAAATTGCAGCCTCAGGCTCCTGTTCTTAGCTGACAGGAGTAGCACCCGGTGTGGTCTTCACTGGATTTTTTTTTTTCAGACCATTCTCTGTAAACCCTACAGATGGTTGTGTGTGAAAATCCCAGTAGATCAGCAGTTTCTAAAATACCCAGAGCAGCCCGTGTTGCACTAACAACCATGCCACATTCAAAGTCACTTAAATCACCTTTCTTCCCCATTCTGATGCTTGGTTTGAACTGCAGCAGATCGTCTTGACCATGTCTACATGTCTAAATGCACTGAGTTGCTGCCATGTGACTGGGAGATTAGAAATTTGCGTTGACGAACAGTTGGACAGGTGTACCTAATAAAGTGGCCGGTGAGTGTATAATTCCCCTTAACTAATGTATAAATCATCAGGTTAACAGAAACGATAACTGAAGTAACAAGTGTTTGGCATAAATTGCACAAAACTGTACATCTCTCCAGCTGTTCTCTTCTGTGCTGTTAAATCAGCTCTGCGTTACTGATTATGTGTCTATTTGTGTGTGTGTGTGTGTTTATGTCTGTTTGCTCGCTGGCTGTAGCAGCTCAATAGAGCTTTGTAATGTGCTGCATTAGAAAAAAACAGCAGGAGGACTTTTATCAGCAAAGCGGCGCTTCCAGCAAATCTCTGTAAAGCAGCAGGAATAGAAACCGTATGATGTGTTAGATTTCAGCAACACACACCATCGCTGCAGACTGGCATATTGCAGACAAACAGGTTAACAAAGTGCCACTGTTATGTAAGGAACAAATAATTGATGACAGGCTGTTGAATTATTAGAAAATAATGCACAGGCGGCATGGTGGCTCAGTGGTTAGAACTGTTAACTCACAGCAAGTAGGTCACTGGTTTGAGTCCCGGCTGGGTCAGTTGGCATTTCTGTGTGGAGTTTGCAAGTTCTCCTTGTGTTGGCCTGGGTTTCCTCTGGGTGCTCTAGTTTCTCTCACAGTCCAAAGACATGCAGTTAACTGAATAAACCACACTGGGCGTAGTGCATTGTGAGTGTATGGGTGTTTCCTAGTGCTGGAATAGTTGGTGGTTCATTCCGTTGTGGCGACCCCTGATAAATAAGGAAAATGAAAGAATGAATTAATAATACATAGCTGAGGTAATGATATTCAATTCCTATTTATTTCTACAGCGATTTTGCAATGTAGATTGTGTCAAAGCAGCTTAACATTGACGTCCTAGTAGATCGAAACTGCTTCAGTTCAGTTTTCAGAGTTGAATTTCAGTTTAGTTCAGATCTAAATCAGATTTTATGATCATGATGTGAATCGGATTGGACTTTACAGCTCAGGTGTGCATTATTTTGATTTTCGGGGAAGCTCTGAAACTGTAGATTGATAAACTACAAGCTTTTTGTCAGGAAAAATAGCTCAAATGCTATCAAAATAGCCTTCTAAAAATGTAGCTAGCTAAATTACGAGTTTCTTTTCCATGTTTAAAGAAGACATCATTAACAGTAGGAAATAAATAACGTGGCTAGCCTATAAATAACTTCTGTTGTGTTCATCTGAATAAAGAAATGGGTCAATTTTCATTTTGGGGTGAACTGCACTTTAACTTTTGCTTGCAAAATGTTAAGCATTAGCAACTTGCTAGTAGCCTAGTAAGTTCAATTAAATTCAATTCACCTTTATTTCTCTAGCGCTTTTACCATGTAGATTGTGTCAAAGCAGCTTCACATAGAAGATTATAGTAAATTGAAACCGTGTCAGTTCAGTTTTCAGTGTTTAAGTTCAGTTCAGTTTAGCTCAGGTCAGTGTGGTTTAATATTCACTACTGAGAGTCCAAACACTGAAGAGCAATTCCATGCTCTACAGATGCGGAACCATGCACGCCAGTGGCGACAGTGGCGAGGAAAAAACTTCCCCAATTGGCAAAAGTGAAGAATTAAAAAAAAACCTTGAGAGAAACCAGGCTCAGTTGGGCACGACCATTTCTCCTATGGCCAAATGTCTTGTGCATAGCTGCAGTCTAGGCGCTGGAAGCTGGAGAATGCTGGACCTCAGCAAAGACTCGTCTGTCCCTGGAGCGTCACAGGAATCAGTCTCATGCTCTCACTCCACCATGACCACCACAGCAGCTGCTCAGGATGCGGCCTGGTCCAGGATTGTGAAAACCTCGGGATCATCTCGTCGCTAGTCTTGAATCGCATCAGTGGCGCTGCATAGTCTGAGGGCCTCGAGATGAGTACCCCCAGGTGGAAATACAGAATAATTAGCGTAGCTGCTGTTTATAGTGTTTATAAACGAGATGCAAAAACCTGTGTGGGGCACACTCATGCGTCATACCCTATGTAATGCACTGAGTGTATGCTTTGCTAAAAAGATAGGTCTTTAATCTAGTTTTGAAGAGTGAGCGTGTGTCTGAGTCTCGGACATTATCAGGAAGGCTATTCCAGAGTTTAGGGGCCATAAATGAGAAGGCTCGACCTCCTTTACTCGATTTTGCTATTCTAGGTACTACAAGAAGCCCTGAGTTTTGAGATCTTAAAGAGCGGGTTGGGTTGTAGCGAGACAAGAGGTTGGTTAGATAAACAGGAGCTAGATTATTTAAGGCTTTATAGGTAAGAAGCAATATTTTATAATCAATACGAAACTTAACAGGCAGCCAGTGTAAGGAGGATAAAATTGGGGTGATATGATCATATTTTCTAGACCTGGTAAGAACTCTGGCAGCTGCATTTTGTACTAGCTGAAGTTTGTTAATAGAGGATGCTGGGCAACCAGCAAACAGAGCATTACAGTAATCCAGCCTAGAAGTCATGAAAGCATGAACTAGCTTTTCTGCATCTGAGATGGATAGCATACTTCGTAACTTAGCAATATTTCTTAGATGAAAGAAGGCAGTTTTTGTGACATGGGATATATGATTTTCGAAGGTTAAATTGCTGTCTAATATGACACCAGATCTTTTATAGTAGAGCTAACTCTAACTTTGTATTCCTCTAATTGCAGGTCGAGTTGTGAGAACTGCTGTGTACAGGATTTAGGCCCAATAAGTAATAATTCTGTCTTGAGTTTAAGAGAAGAAAATTGTTGGTCATCCAGTCTTAAACATCTTTAATACACTCAGTTAGCTCAGACAGTTCAGACATCTCATCAGGTTTAGTTGAAATATATAATTAAAATGTTAAAATGTGTTAACGTTAGCAACAAACTAATTTGTGTTAACTGTTTTTAAGTATGCTAGAAACATTGTAGCAATGTGCTACTTCTCTTTCGCAAAATGCTAATACATATCAGCCATGTTAATTATTACTTGTACTAATCCAAAATGCTAAACTTGTTGGCTGATAGTTGGCAGGCTAGTTTTAGAGGTGTTTCAGACACTTTCTTAGTCAGACTGGTCAGACTTTTTTTATGCTGGTTAGGCTGAGAGACCAGCTAGCTTAAACTAACCAGCTGATTGTAGCTGTTATTGTTTTGATATTTATTTATTTTATTTTATTTTATTTGCAGAAAGACTTTAGTAGCATGTACAAATACAGATTACAAAACTTTGGGGTGACTTTTGGTCATGACACCTTTTATAATCATGACATGATGTTTATGCATGCTTATGACAGCTGTCATTAAGTGTCATTCACTGCGTTATGACATTTTAAATACAAAGATGACATTTTTGTCTTTGCCATAACAACTTGACATTACAAAGACAACAAAAATTGTCATAAATCTGTCATAAACATGATTTTCATGAGGCATTTTAATTGTCATAAATATTTTTTTTCCTTATGTTTTCAATAAAACACACTGTATTTGTCAAATAAAGGGTGCCACGATGGCGCATTGGGTGGCACAATCGCCTTACAGCAAGAAGGTAGCTAGTTTGAGTCCCAACTGGGTCAGTTGGCGTTTCTGTTTGGAGTTTGCATGTTCTCCCTGTGTTGGCGTGGGTTTACTCCGAGTGCTCCGGTTTCCCCCACAGTCCAACCACATGCGCTATAGGTGAATTGGGTCAGCTATATTGTGCATAGTGTACAGTATGTGTGTGAATGAGAGTGTGTGTGTGGGTGTTTCTCAGTGTTGGGTTGCAGCTGGAAGAGCATCCGCTGGGTCAAACATATGCTGGATAAGTTTGCGGTTCATTCCGGTGTGGCAACCCCTGATTAATAAAGGGACTAAGCCAAAAAGAAAACGAGTGAATGAACTCTGTCAAGTAATTTTTAAGGGCATCATTAATATGTAATGACATAAAATAGACATTTAGTTATAAAAGTCATGACATATTCATAATGGCTTCATGATAATCATGTTAATGACAGATTTATGACAAGTTATGTATTCTTGTCAAGTTGTCATGACAGACAAAAACAGGCTGACATGTATTTGTTTGTCAGGTTGTCATAAACAATGTCATCTTTACATTTAAAATGGCATAAATGAGTGAATGATACATAATGAGTGTTTAAAGTCCCCAAGAATTCCAAACTCACCATATTGATTTAGCTAGCTCACATTGCTAGTTTTGTGGTGAACAATTCATCTGTGCATGTCGGTAAGAAAAAAAAAAACTATAGTTTGCCCTTGTAATCTGAAATTGAAATCTAAAAAATGCCTTTCCTGTTTGTTTCCATGTTTAATTATCAGATTACGTGATTTTGAGGTAATGGGCGTGGCTAACATACATAACCACGCCCCTCCAACTGTCATTTTTGGCAACCAACAGAAATGGTGAGCAGAAGGAGTCTGTTAGGTTTTAATAACTCTTCTTAAACCCCTTTCCCTATTATTCTGAATGCCTACTTTACTACATACAATCAACTAGTGGTAGAAAAACAAGCCACGCCCACTGCTTTCTCATTTCTCTAGGAACTGCGTCATGATACGGAAAAAAAATTACGATCGCAGCTTCCGATTGATTGGGACTTTAAACGTGTTGTATCATATTATAAAGGTCTCGCGACAGTCTTATTAACACCCCTTCAAGTATAGTGATACCACTTTGGTAAATATGCATCTGTTTAATAAAAGTGACAGCGAAAAACGTTTAACGCTACAAAACATTTAAGCATTTTAGACTGGTTTTTGAAAGACCATTTGACACTGAAAGTGTCTGGTACAGAAAATTGAGCTTTGAATAAAATATTTTCAAATAAAAAGCTTTATCAAATTCTAATGGTGTCTCTTTTTTTTAAACTCTATTTTAAAGTAAATAAGTGCCTTGAATTTGTTTGAATTCTTTATATCAGGGCTATTCAATTGGCGACATGTGGGCCAAACCTGGCTCCTGAGGCAATTTGTTCCGGCCCTCCAAATAGTGTGACCAAGACATCAAAAATAAATTTAGTTCAGTCGCAAAACGGCCGCTATAGTTATGAAGTGACGTGCGTCTGTTCAATATAGCACGAGCTGCAGTTGAAGGCTTCGCAGATCGTGAGTCACCTGACATTAAGCGAGTGGCGCGGGCAGCCGAAAACATTTGGATATGTTTGTAGAAAAGGCCTTTTGTGCAATGCACTGATATTGTTAATAGGGATGCAATGATTAGCAGATTTCACTATTAACCCCGCTTAAATTCATTACAGTTAATTAATTGTAAAGGCTTCTCAGAGCCGCGTTTCTGTTGCACCGAACAAAACTGCTGCAACTAAACAAAGTTACGCCAACTGTTTGCTAGTTTACAGTTCCGAGCTTATACCGAGGCTAATATGCACGCACATTGGATTACCTACAGCAGCAGGCCGTTCACATATTGTGTCTTTTCCGCAAACAAGTGCATTATTTCCAATGGAGACGTGCGCATAAAGGGAGCAGTGCGCGCACGGCTTGCAAGCGGACCGACACACTCGCGCCCTCCAGGCACACACAGTAGAAATTATCTCACGCTGTAGCTGTGAGAGTTGTGCGTGGCTTTCAGTGCAATGTAAACAAAAGATACGTTAGAAGAATTATTACAAATACTTAAACTGATTATGTATGTATGAACGCAGATAATAACAACAGTTCATTTAAATTCTTAGCTAACATAAAGCTTATTAACATTTGACAAATACAATTTTTTATTTATTCTTATTCTTATTTATTTATTCATTGTTCTGTCATTTTATTTTCATTGAAAAAGTAATCACTCATGTTTAATGAAAAACTTTTTCATTTATTTTTTAATCTAAAGAGAGAAATGGACTATTGTTTGTTTTTTATTAATATCTTGTGCTGTATT
This sequence comes from Danio tinwini, assembly GCA_903798205.1. Classification (NCBI taxonomy): domain Eukaryota; kingdom Metazoa; phylum Chordata; class Actinopteri; order Cypriniformes; family Danionidae; genus Danio; species Danio tinwini. The sequence goes on from CAIGQZ010001210.1 coordinate 7,314,314, forward strand.
TGGTTACTGAGCAGCAATAAACAACACTTTAAAATCTAAGCAGTTTTCATGTGATTTCCTAAACTAGTAGTGTTTTGAATTTAAAGGTGCAGTATGTAAGTTTGACACCCAGTGGTTGAACTAGGTATTGCACTCCAGGATCAAAATAGACGCAAACACGGGTTGCCAGATTGAGTACAGGAGCGAGTGATTTAAACTGTGTTCTAAATAAAAGCAACGACACACTACAGAGGGAATATTTTCCATATTAAAAGGAGTTTTGGTTCTAAACAAACAACTCGAATTGATATATTAGAAATGGCTTCTATTTCTCACAGCTCAACATGTGAAACCTTATGACATTGATCACTTTAGGTAAACCGTGTGTGCTTTATTCAGTGCTAAATGCTAACAAATTAAAATCAAATCAAATCACTTTTATTGTCACATCATCAGCAGCATGTGTGCTATGATGAGTGAAAAGCTTAGGTGCTGGCTTCAGACAGTGCAAAATACAACAACATACTCACAAAAAAAAGACAATGTGAAATTGGCAGTGTTGACAGCGATACGTACGATGAATAGGTGTACACATAGTTGTAGGCAGTATTGTTTTTAAGTATGAGTTGGTTATGCTACATCTTAATGGTGTGCAGTTAAGGGGTATGGAAGAGTTTGTGTGGGGTGTGTTAAGTGTTCATCAGCCAACTTATAGCTGACAATCAGTACCAATAAGAAACCTGTTTTGGCCCAGTTCAGGGCCAGTTAAGGGTGATAAATTGCCTGAGATTCGGGCCGGTTATGGTCCATGTGTGACCCTTGTCTTTAATCCAGTTATGGGCCACTTCAGGACCGTCATTCTTTGTGGTACTTGGGCCGAGGGAAAACTTATTGTGTGGCCCGGAGCTGGGCCAAAAAACATTTGCTTTGTGAGTAATTTAAGTCTGTTTGTTTTAAGGATATCTAGAAGCTACTGTGCTCCAAAGCAGTGACAAAACATTGGCGCCCTTTATTTAGTCACGAGTCGTTAAACATTGACGGAAAATGTCAGCAAAAAGCGTCCCGGTGTGAACAGGCCTTGCCACATAGCAAAATTTCCCTGGCCCAGATCTGGCCCACACAATCAGCTCGTGCTTGGCCTACATGCCGCAGTGAATTATGGTACATGATTGGACCAAGTCTGGCTTCCATACAAGGGCCAAACATGGACCATATCTTGGCCAAGTCTCAGCCAACTTAATAACTTATAACTGGGCCTGAACTGGGCCAGATATGTTGGTGTGTGACAACTAAAATAAACCCCCATAGCAAACAGACTTGGCTTAAATGTGGCCTCATTATGGCACTGCTGGTGTGTTGCCGGCACTGGCATGCATAATGTGAGCCGAATGTGGGCCATGCATGGCAATGATGGCACTGCATGCATGACGGCAAACTACATTTGGGCCAGTTGTGGATGGGAGGTGTGTGGCCCAGATCAGTGTAGTGACTGTTCACATTGTTTAGGTAACATTAGGCTGGGTTGTGGCTCAGTTTTTGGGGTTTCTGGTTAAAGTATAAATTTATAGCTAACAATCAGTACCAATAAGAAACCTGTTTTGGCCCAGTTCAGGGCCAGTTAAGGGTAATAAATTGCCTGAGATTCAGGCCGGTTATGGCCCATGTGTGGCCCTTGTCTTTAATCCAGTTATGGGCCACTTCAGGACCGTCATTCTTTGCATTACTTGGGCCGAGGGAAAACTTATTGTGTGGCCCAGAGCTGGGCCAGAAAACATTTGCTATGTGGGTCGTTGCATCCCTAAATGTTATGTAGTTAAACACATAACATATGAATGTGTCTGTATGTAGAAGAAGCCTGTAATAAAGTTACGGCCACCTGGCCGCCGGGAAGAAGGAGGCGGAGAACCGACAGACTTCTAAAGAAATATTTATTAATAAAAGGGACGGCAGCTCCTCACAGAGACTGCCGTCTAAATCAAAACAAACGGACGGCAGCTCCTCACGGAGACTGCCGTCAAACTGAAAGCAAAAGTAACATGTCCGGGCCCGGTCCTCTCTCTCTGTCCTCTGCCATCGTTCCTCCTCTTATAGTCCAGAGCTCCTTCCGTGGGATTGAAGGCAGGTGCGCGCCACAGGTGCATCTCATCTGTGGCGGGCCTCGTTTCGCTCCCACGGCTCTCAGCCACGCCCCCTCGCCACATACCCCATCTCCCCTCACAGGCCGGGGGCACCCCGTGGCTGTGCATACTCCGGGGGGGGATTTGGTGCCACAGCACCCGCGAGACCTATATGAGACGGGCCGAGAGAAAAGGAGATGGAGAAAAAAAAGGAGGAAAGACAGAGTAGACAAAGAGGGGAGAGAGGAAAAAAAAAATAAAAATTGGGGTTCGGTTCTCCAGACACGCTGCCACTCGGTCCTCAACCAACTGAGAGAAGTGACGACATGCTGGGAGCCCTGTGGAGGAATATATCCACCCGTCCGTCTTCTGGTGTCCGGCGGCGGTTCTCCTGACTGGCTGGCGGCATTTCTGGTCTCCTGCTCCGCTCCCGCTTCAGTGGAGGACGCAGGCTTCGGCGTCATGGCAGATCGCGGCGACTCCCCCCGGGCTTTCTGGGATGGCTCCCTTCAGCTCTTTCCCATCCGGTGGGGAGCCCCGCGTCCCCTGCTCCTCCCCATGCTGGGAGACGGCAGCAGGCAGATCCTTCCTCGCCAGCCTCAGGCCGCCCCGGCACTCTGGCAGACGAACGGGTTTCTCCCCAACTCGGGTTAACTCCCGAACACTCGCCCTCCTCCTCAGCGGCGAGGGCAACTGGACGACGTGTCCCTCCTTCTCCCGGGTTTCGGCACCACTGTAATAAAGTTACGGCCACCTGGCCGCCGGGAAGAAGGAGGCGGAGAACCGACGCTGGTTTAAATAAATATTAATTAATAAAAGGGGACGGCAGCTCCTCACGGAGACTGACATCTAAATCAAAACAAACGGAAAATCAAAAATAAAACTGAAAGCAAAAGTAAAACATGTCCGGGCCCGGTCCTCTCTCTCTGTCCTCTGCCATCGTTCCTCCTCTTATAGTCCAGAGCTCCTTCCGTGGGATTGAAGGCAGGTGCGCGCCACAGGTGCATCTCATCTGTGGCGGGCCTCGTTTCGCTCCCACGGCTCTCGGCCACGCCCCCTCGCCACAAAGCCTACTTGAGCAATACACTGCTTTTGTTGTGCTTTGCAATGCTTGTGAAATTGTTTGTAAAAAAAAAAAAAGCCACATTGTACAATGCAGTGATGTTATGTAGTTTCAAAATACAACATATTATGTTTTAATGTAGAAAAAGCCAACGTGGATGTCTTAAAGAGCAAAAAAAAAACAGCATATGGGCTCTTATATTGCTGTTGTGTCATCACTCATATTGCAAGTCATATCTCTTCAGCCCCTTTTTTGGGATGCTTTTCATGAACTGGCCCCCTTGACAAACTAATTGAATAGTCTTGCTTTATGTTACACATGGGCCCTGTGAGTGATGAATATGATAGACAGGTTTGATATGCTGTTCTCTATGCATGGGATAGATAATGCATAAATGAATGCAGGTTTCTGAATAATGAAAATGAAGATGCAGTTTTTTGGCAGAGGAGTATGAGCATTATAACCAGACAATTTTGCCACCATAGTTATTTTTTTTGTGCCGATAATCAAAACCCATGTCTCAAATGTGTTCCCACACTTGTCAAATCAATCCTCCGCTCATGGTTTCGGGTGGCGAAGGCATGCTGGGAGAATTATTGAAACAGGGAATTACACATGTGGTGGAAAAATGAGCATATTCCTTCTGAACACGGTCCGTTTCAAATTTCCATATAGAAGTCTGATCTATGGTCATTTCAATTTGCACCGACAGTATTGTTCAAAATAATAGCAGTACAACGTGACTAACCAGAATAATCCAGGTTTTTAGTATATATTTTTTTATTGCAAATCGGCAAACAAGACCAATCATTCATGATATGCACTTTCTTAAGGCTGTGCAATTGGGCAATTACTTAAATGGGGGGTGTTCAAAAAAACAGCAGTGTCTGCCGTTGACTGTACAAACTCAACTATTTTTAACAAATGTTTTTGTTTCTAGGATTTATCAATCCTGTGAATCACAAAACTAATATTTAGTTGTATGACCACAGATTTTTTAATAACTTGTTCACATCTGTCTGGCATATACCTGTCAACATTGGGATGTGAAAATAAGGGATATGCCCACCATAATAAGGGATTCCCCTAACATTAGAAAGTAACGTCTTCCAGCCAATTATTGAACATTTTCGCTGACATTTGATAGAACTGTAAAATACGGGAGCTGTAATTGCAATAAAAAATATAATAATGTAAGGGTCCATCTATTAGTCTTATGGAAGAGCTAACAGTATTGATGAAAGTTAAATGCGTGAGCCTTTTCAGCACATGTGAAAAACAATGTTTTTATTTGTTCATTTATTTTAATTTGTTTTCAGCTCCAAAATTTAATCTGACTCCAATTTATAATCATTTAAATTCAGATTTTATTATTGAATCCAATTCAAGCTGATCACTTTATAGGTTGTGATTTGCTCTAATTTAGATTGATTAACCTAATAAATCCTTATTTTCAGTTAATGGTTCATTGTTTACCCGAAGTCACTTAGAGTCAGTATGCACAGCAGACATTTAGTCCTGATTTAGGTTCAAAACAACATAAAATTGAGCCCATAGTCAGCAAACCTCTCATGATTAAATGTGTCTGTAATCTTCAGCAGCACGTGTAGCCTCTTGTTAGAAAGTAATTCCATCATTCAGAGTTCATATTAGTCCAAAAGGTGATGATAATAGTTAAACATGGCAGTTCCGGCTTCTCCTTTTGTTTTTTGTTTGTCAGTTTCTGACAGGATCAGGTTTTAAAAGCACGTCAATAATCAAGCGCACGTTATTATCATCAGCTCAAGAAGTTTGTTATTTCAGATATAGATGTGCGGTGAGTGCAAGCAAGAAAGCAAAACAGCTCGCGCTTCAGACTGGCTTGTAAAAAACTACGGGACACAGGGTAAAATCTGCTCTTCTTTTTGGCTTTGTGGCTGTTCATCAAGATGACGACAAGGTTCATTTGAGCCCAAGTCGAACAGGGCTCGTTATTATATGTTATTATATGTATATATAGTCTCTCAACTGTGTATGAAAACATGGCGCTTCTTTGTTTTCATTGTTGTGTAAGCTTGTGTCGTATCTCTGTAAACCAATAGCGTTCAGCTGCACGTCTAGCTCTGCCTTTTGGTATCCTTTCTTATGTTTGGTACCCTTACATAAGGGTGCCAAAAAAGGGGTACGGTTTGGTTTGGTACGCCTTTTGACACTGAAAACTGCCATAAAAGCGCACCGAACCGTACCGTACCAATCAGTGGAAACGGGCCATAGTGCTGTGCCTATGCTCCATCCATTGGGCCTGAATGTATGATTAATCCTGGTTGTAGGCTGCGGAAACATCAGCCTAAACAATCTACTAAGTGAAGTTTATTTATAAACTAATTTCGAGAGGATCACGTGATTATGATTGAACACGGCTGGTCATGCATTAACCATGTATGACCAACCAATCAGACGATTTCTAACCCACTATAAAGAGCCAGAGTTTCTTACTACAGTCATTTTCGTTTGAAGAATCCCCCCTTCCACCCCTACTCCTCCTTTTTTCCTTTCATAGGGCGGCACGGTGGCCCAGTGACTAGCGCTACGGCCTCACAGCAAGAACGTCACCAGTTCAAGTCCTTTAACAGACTGGCTGTCGTTTCTGTGTGAAGTTAGCATGTTCTTCCCGTGTTCGCGTGGGTTTCCCCCGGGTTCTCCGGTTTCCTCCCACGTTCCAAAAACATGCACTACAAGTTAATTGAACAATCTAAATTTAGCACTAGTCAAACTTTTATCCATCAGCATATCTCTCCGTAGCAATTATTTTCTGTCATCAACTCTTACAAAAGGGGGGAGTTCTCGAGATCTACCTGAGCTCAAAGCTCCCCTCTCGCCCTGCAAACGGGAGGGAGCCCAGGGCTCAAGGACCTTTTGAGCTCAGGGCTCTCTCCCGGGACAGCATGCCAAACTTGCTTATAATCAATCATCAGCTAAGTCTGAACTTTTGAAATTGTTCACAAGCAGTTTTATTTTTGAAAATAACGATTCCAAGATATTTTACAGTTCTTAACAGAAATATTTTCAATAGATAAGTCTATAGTAATATGTATGAATAAGATTACGAATTTGTGAGGATTTAATTTTAGACCAGATGATTTTGTGAATTTGGAAATACATTCTAGGGCTGTTTTAATTAGATTTTTATCTTTCAGAACAATGCAGTATCATCTGCCAATTGTAAACGTTTGATTTCTCTGTCAAATATCTTTAACCCTTTAATGTTTTGATTATTTCGAGTTTGAATAGAAAGTAGCTCGGCAACTAATAAGAACAAGAAAGGTGAGATTGGACAGCCTTGGCGTACACCACGACAAATGTCAAATCTTTTAGAGGTTCCTTTATTTAAAATGATAGAGCTATTAATATTTTTATAAAACATTTCTATAATATCAATGAAATTGTTACCAAACCCAAATACTTTCAGTGAATGAAGAAGAAAGCCATGTTCAATTGTATTGTCTGTGTTGCACATGCCACTCGGTTGGGCGAGCAGGTGTAACATAACCGCTTTTTTTTTGTTCACACCGGCCAAAGGCTGCTGGGTTATTCATGTCCAAGCAGAGGCTGCAACTATAGCCACTCAAATTAACCATGGACATTACCATGCGATGGAATGTCACTATAGATGTGCTGAAAGTCATTATTGAAGTGCAGTACATATATGTAAACAACGAATTCAAACTATTAGGCTACCATCGTGTAGGACTTTTAGCCGCATTTTGCGATAGGACAGTCCACACAGCTGTTTGACACAATATTCTCTGCACCTACACACATCTCTAAGAGCGCACACACATACTGAACTGCTGGAGACTCAACACACCCGCCTTCATCATTACCAAACACGTTTATGCTGTACGTGAAAAGTGGACGTTTTCTTTTGCTGGTTCAAGTGACCAAATTCCACACAGGGACTAAAAAAGCTTTTATATGTGTGATGTAGCACAAGTATTTAAGCATGTTCACGAGAGAGAAAGAGAGCGCACCATCCGCCATGTGAACTGAATAAGTAAATTGAGAAAAAAAGAGCGCTTTATTATCAGCTGTTAGTCAGCGCCCGCTCTTTTTTTTCTGGTCATTGCACCTTTAGCCGTGTGCTGTGTAATTGCAGTCAATCGTGTACGAGTCACATTTAAAAGATGATAAATGTAAGCAGGTCATCAAAAAAAATCGGACACTGTCAGAAAATCTGAATTGACCATCAAGATCTGCAATGTAAATACTCTGAAATGCTGTAGGAGAAAAGCCTGTCAGTAGAGTTTGCTATTTTCTATTTAAATATTAACAAATATTTTGCAGTGTTTGCATGTTCATTGCATAGAATTCAATTTAAACTAATATAAAACTATTGCATACATAAAATTATGGAAATAATTATGGAAATTGTTTACATAAAAAATGGAAGTAAATTCATTACAAGTTAATTAAAAAAACACCTAAATTGTTTTGCATTTTGTGATTTTTATTTTTATAAAAATCAAATTTTCATTCATATATTAGCAAAATATTTTAATTCTAAGATTATTCCATTGATATTCATCATTAAGGAATTCTTTAAAATAGTGTAAAAATCTTGTCTCGTCTCGTTTTCGTGAACCCAGTCTTGTGTCTCGTCTCGTGGAGTAGGCGTCTCGTCACACCCCTACTAATTAACCTAGTTAAGGCTTTAAATGTCACTTTAAGCTAAATACTAGAATCTTGAAAAAATAGATAGTCGAATATTATTTACTGTCATCATGGTAAAGTTAAAATAAATCAGTTATTAGAGATGAGTTATTAAAACTATTTGTTGACCATTTGTTGACTATTTGTTTAGAAATGTGTTTTAAAAATCTTCTCTCTGTTAAACAGAAATCAGGGGAAAAATATGCAGGGGGGCTAATAATTCAGGACTGTATGCTGTACACATTTGGTTTGTCCAATGTTATTGCGACGCCAAAGTCAAATAAACAAATAAATCTTTCCAGTCAGACCTCTTAAAGTATTTTCCTCCCAGAAGAGGGTTTTCTCCATTTTTTTCTCTCTCTCTTTCTCTCTGAATGCCAGAATAAGTGACTTTTGCTTCCTCTTCTTTTGATTTCTGCTCACGTTTTCCTCCTCAAACTGACACACTGTGATTGAGCGCTTCTGTGCTGTCAGTCTCCTCCTCATGCTCTCACGCTGACATTTCCTTTGAACACTTTTTTATTTTTTCCTATCCGCCGCGTGATGCCCTGAGCATTGAGAACATTGTGACGCTGTTTGTCAGAATCATAATTTCTCTTTCATGTCTCTCCACTGGCAGCCACTCAGGACGCGCTTTAATAACAATACCGGGAGGACGTGACAAACCGACTGATTTGTCACAAAAGTGCAGGCAAATAATATTTATTTATTCCCGTAACAAGAAATCCCGGTTCATACGACTGAATCAATGCCGTTTGGTTTGATTTTAACAGGTTCAATAGAAGCGGAGGGGCTGAAAGGAGAAGTTTGGTTATGAAATGCATTCTGGGAGATTGTAATGTACTTTGGTGATTGAAGCGGCCTTGTGCTGTCCTGTCACTTCCTTTTTGTTTTATTTCATCTGTGAACCATCATAAGTTGTTACTTTAAGACTTTTTTTTTTACATTGTGACCCGTTGTTTTTCTTGTTTGTTGTTTTGCATTTGACACAATGAAGTCAAGGATGTTGGCATCTAAAAAAAAAAACCAAACATTTCTGAAGCTGTAAACCTGCTGTGGATTAAAGGTAAAATGTTTTAAATGGTGTTTAGTTTTTTGCACAAGATAATATTGTTTTGGGTGTCACGGTGGCGCAGTGGGTAGCACAATCGCCCCACAGCAAACAGGTCACTCGTTTTAGCCCCGGCTGGGTCAGTTGGCATTTCTGTGTGGAGTTTGCATGGTCTCCCCGTGTGGGCGTGGGTTTCCTCAGGGTGCTCCGGTTTCACCCCACAGTCCAAACACATGTGCTATAAGGGAATTGGCCGTAGTGTATGTGAGTGAATGCAAGAGTGTATGGTGTTTCCCAGTGGGTTGCGGCTGGAAGGGCATCTGCTGCGTAAAACATATGCTGGATAAGTTGGCGGTTCATTCCGCTGTGGCAACACCTGATTAATAAAGGGACTAAGCCAAAACGAAAATAAATGGATGAATAAATAATATTGTTTTGTATTGAAAAACCTCAATGCATTGTCAGGAATCACTGTATTTTGTAAATTTATTATTGTTTATTATTTGTTATTTATTATTGTATTATTTATTATTTGTTTTGTTTGTTTTTAGTAGTAGTAGGAATAGTAGTAGTAAAGTGTAAAAAATGTAAACATTTACAGTAAAAAAATAAAATAAATAACGTATGGTTGTGTTTTTGTCCGTGTACCAAAGGCACAATGTATAGATGTTGGTTTATAAAACACAGATGAATTAATGCTATAAATTAATGAAATCTGGTAGTTTGCCATAAAATAAAAGTATTTTACTAAAGTTTCTTTTACAGTTCCTACTGTGTTTTTATCTGGCAACACATCTGGCAGTTATTTTTACTGTAAAGTTTTACCTCTTTCCAACATACGTTCTGGTTTTTTTCTGGTTTTAATCTATATACAGGTATGTTGATTTTTTCAACCCATTTCTAAGCATAATAGTTTTAATAACTCATTTCTAATAACTATTCTAATAATTATTTTATCTTTGCCATGATGACAGTAAATAATATTTGACTAGATATTTTTCAAGACACTTCTATACAGCTTAAAGTGACATTTAAAGGCTTAACTAGGTTAATTAGGTTAACTAGGCAGGTTAGGGTAATTAGGCAAGTTATTGTATTTCAATGGTTTGTTCAGTAGACTATCGGGAAAAAATATATAGCTTAAAGGGGCTTTTAATTTTAACCTTAATGTTTTCTTTTTAAATAAAAACTGCTTTTATTCTAGCCGAAATAAAATAAATAAGACTTTCTCCAGAAGAAAAAAAATATTTGTTGCTGTTTTGCATTAGTCACATTGAAGTCCAGGATATAATCAAAAAAAAATTCTAAAGCTTAAACTTTACAGGACTGTGTTGTGGATTATAGGCAAAATTGTTGTAAATGGTGTTCTTAAATAAAAGTGTATTTTACGGTTACTGTGTTTTCAACAGTAAATATCTGGCAACCACAGCTGACACAGCTGATAAATTCATTAGTCACATTGAAGTCAAGGGTGTTGGCGTCCAAAAAAACCCAAAAACATTTAAGATGCTTAACCTTTACATCGTCCTTTAGAAACTCCAAACACAGACCACACGTAAAGCAAAACTGTATTAAGCTGCTCTTGTGTTTGCCACAAAACAGGCAAAACAACCCTCGACCGCAGTCCATGCTCGGTCACCATAAACTTTATTTACGCCAAGTACTCCACAACAAGGATTTACCGCGCTCACCACCAACGACAACAACACTTTTCCCAGCGTCACTTCCAGTGTGTGGTACATTCCTTTTCTGTAAAGAATCTGTCATTGTAAATTTGTTTTGGGAATGGTGAAAGTGTTTTCTTGTAATTTTTTTTCTAAAATGTAGATTAGTTTCGTTCTTGGTAAAATAGCTTTTTCTATGTCATCGTGTTTTATGATAGATAAAATGTTTTTCGAGCTTTGTAAACGTGTTTCACATTTTGTAATGTTGTTTTGCACTTCCCGGCCACCGTATTTACAGGACTAAACAAGCTGTAGATTAAGAGTAAAAATGTTGTAAATAATGTTTGGTATCTTGCACAGACAGCTGTAAGATGCATTGTCAGGAGCGACATAGTGTACTATATATGTATATATAATTATTTATTATTATTATTATTATTAATCGTAGTAGTAGTAGTAGTAGTAGTAATAGTACACTGTAAAAAACACTGTTTACAATGATGTTAGTACTTCAAAATTAATAAACTACAGTAGTTTACTATTAAATAAAAAAATGTAGAATCACAAAAATTACAGTGTAAAGTCAGGAAACATCAGCTGGCAGTTTATTTTTTCCTATAATGTTTCCCCTTTTTTACAGTGTACTACTGTATGCCTACTACTATTACTACTACTACTACTAAAAGACAAAATAATGATAATAAATGCACAAAAACATAGTGGTCCCTGACAATGCTTTGAGCTAAAAACACTGAGAAATCGACATGACATTAACCAGTTCTCATCACAATCAGCTTATCCACAAGCAGAGAAACATACTAATATATTAAAGGTAGTCTACATCCTCTACCAGAGAGTTGCAGTTCATATAGTGTAATAGTTCTCTCTGATTGAGGACACATTTCTCATATAAAAGGTTAAAAATGTTTATCATGCCCAGCAGATTTTCATCCTGCCAATAACAGGTGTGTTAACTTTAGATTTAAAATGCGCTGATAGCTTGCCAAACCACACTGTGATTCGCTTTATTTAAAGCTATCAATGATGCTTCTACAGCAGGGGTGCTGCTGTGATGTCCTACATATTTCCAGCTACAAAACGTATTTCCTTTTTAAACTTCACATCGATGCAAAACCGCCAGACAGAATTTAGTTATAAATGAGCAGATATGATTACAACAACAGGACAAAATTCAGTTAATTTGTATAGCGCTTTTCACAATAATCTTCCAATCTTCCAAATATCTTTCCAAAGCATGAAAAACGGAGTTTTGTATAGGGTGGACAGTAAACAAAATTAATATGCAGTTATGTAGTGCCATTCTAAAAAAAGGTGTCATTTATGTGTATTATGCATGTTCAGTGATGTGTATTAAGTGTTTTTGTTGTCCTCGAAGTCCTCATAGGGTGGGCATCTCTTCAAATGTTGTCAACTTGGGGCTGGGAGAAAAAATTATTACGATATCATTTTTCATATCAATCAATATCGATAATTATTGAATATTTTTTAACAATACATTTAGGAATATAAGGATTTTTTATTTATTTAACCATTTTATTTTAATTTACCAACATTACTAAGGCTTAATAGTCTAAAAGAAATTTTAAACAAAATATCCAGAGAGAGAGAGAGAGAGAGGCAGAGGCGAGATGGAGTTTTACGGCATTTCTCCCTAGTAGTGAAATAGTGGCTCATGCTTTACCATTCCTCTTAGTCAGTGAAAGACTGTCCAGCACACTCACAAGCAGTTGAATTGTGCACAATTATCTGCTTTATAAGTAGTAGGAGCGTTTTATTTACTCGCCTTCGCCATAGTATTCTATTGCGATATCGTGCATATGGGATAAATGACGTCAGTACGTAATAACCGGTTATGATTATTACTGAACCGGTATCGAATTGTCCCCATCTGCATCGCGGTGCACCAAAGAAACAATCAATTTTGACACCTCTACTTGATAGCAACCGCCTTTTTAAAGAAGCGTAACCAATTAAAACAAATCAAGAGTGTGATGTAACTGATGTGTTTTATGTCGTAGAGTAAAACGTGAAAGTATCTTGAGTTTGTGTTAGCCATAAAGCTTAAGAGATTTAACTAAAATCCCATTGAAAAAAACCATTGACTTTGGGACGAGGGAACCGGAACCCCTAAAATGCTAACTCTCTTCCGGGTTTTTGCATACAAATTAATGTCATAGTTCCTCCACTGGCATTGCTTCTAAGGTGTGCGTTCAGAAGCCACATTTTAATAAAGCTATAGCGCTTCATACCGAACCTTTTTTTTTTTCGTTTAATGATGTTTAGTCAATAAATAAGGATACTGATTTTATCGCCCATCCCTATGTCAACTTGGTTAATGTTATGTTGTAATTGCAAAAGCCCTTTAGTACGTTAACACCGATTGTGTTCTGTCAAATAAGTGCATGGTTTTATATTGTGCCACGCTCTTCAGTCAGGCATCTCTTCTTCAACCCAGGCTTTAGCATCAATGTCACAAGGTTTAGAGTTCACATGATGCTGTCTTTTTTTTCCTATAACATCTATGACATCTTTTGTCCTCTACGCTGGAGCTCCTTAAATATTAGACAGCGCTGTATCCAAGCAGCACATGACGCTGTACTGTGACATGTATCAAAGTATCTTTTCTATGTTACAAAGAGTTTTTGTCCTAACCTTTCACCATGGTGACATGCAAAGTTTATAATTTTGCGTCGTTGTGTCAGGAACAAATGTTTTGGTAACACTTTAGTTTATTGGCAACACTATGGTAGTTTGTAGTTTGGTAAATTCTTATGCATTGGAAAATAATAAACTACATGAAATCCAACCTGAAATCTCAAACAGAATTTTAAGACATTTTAAGACTAGATTTGATCAAGGGATTTTTATCAGATGTCATATTGGACATACAAGATTAACCCATGCCTTTTTACGTAAAGATGAAGACCCCACTTAATGTTTGTAATGCACAATTCCTCTTACAGTAAAACACATTCTACTTGACTGTCCTGCTTTTATTAAGGAGATCTCCTTTCTCTTAAGGAGATTTTTAACAAAGTGACACCAGGAAAAAATGTTAGAATTCTTATCATGTATTACAGTTTTTCTCCATTGGTTTGGCTCAGTTCTTGAAACAGGAATTACTTTTTCAATACTCTAAGATTGTTTTGTAAAACAGTCTTACTGTTCAGCACAACAATAAAGCTCACTCGCAAAAGCTTATATCTTTCCTAAATCTGTTTGTTCATGTGTCAAAACTAAATTTCCTTCTCATTTAAAGTCAGGGCCCCCGAAATCCTTTGTCCCTTTGGCATTGCGTAAGCACTGCAAGTCTAAATGTTTAGATGTTTTGTCACTATGACAGAGGACCATTGAAATATCCCTCATGTCCACCTTTCAGTCTTAGCCCAGTTTTAGAAAATTGTTACTGAACTGTTTTTTTTTTTTGTCTTTTGACAGAATGCAATTGATTGCTTATAATTGCTAGCGGCTGGACCCACATTGTCCATTTCACTACGCACCAATCAAATGATTCCTAAGCTACTATAAATACCACAGGTTTTTATATCATCGCTATCTTCGCTTTGAAGAATCCCCCCTTCCACCCCTACTCCTCTTTCCTAGATGGGTGACACGGTGGCCCAGCGCTTAGCGCTGTTGCCTCACAGCAAGAATGTCAATGGTTCTTTACCAACCAGCGGGCATTTCTGTGCGGAGTTTGCACATTCTCCCCGTGCTCACGTGGGTTTTCCCCAGGTTCTCTGGTTTCCTCCCACCGATTAAAAACATGCAACCTAAGTTATTGACTAACCAACACTATAGACTTGCTCCCTATCTAGTACCTATCTCGTTAAAGAGAACTACTATCTGCTCTTCAATCACTACGACAGGGGAGTTCTCGAGATCTACCTGAACTTGGTCTCCCCTCTCGCCTTGCAACAGGAGGGAGCCCCGGGCTCGAGGATCTCACGAGCTTAGGGCTCTCTCTCGGGACAGCATGCCAAACAAGCTTATAATTAATCATCAGCTAAGTGTGAACTCTTGAATACTTGAAAATGAGATGATTTATTGACAATAATTCTCTGTGGTTACACTTACAACTGAATTAGTTATGAAATAACTGCATAAAATGATAAAACATGAAATGATAAAAACATATTATATAAATTGTATTCAGCTTAAAGGTAAATTTAAAGATACTTAAGAAAGAGAGAGACAAAGAGAGTAAGTAGGCCTCTAAGGGCGGGCTCACACTATGCTACCCGAACCGTGCCCAGGCCCGTTTCCCAGATCGTTTGAGAAGTGTGAGGGCTCTGAATCGGGCTCAGGCATGGTTCACCTGGGCGGCCCTGGCCCGGTTGGAAGAGGTGGGCCTGAGCGCGGTTCACTTAGGCTCAGGCGCGGTACGCTTACAGTGTGAGTGCAAGCCTGCCTAAGCTCGAAGCTGAAAGCAAGACGTGACTTTTAAGGGACTGTTTCATTAATTAATCATTCGTATCAAACGACTTAAACGATATAACTAAAGAAATCTCCACTGTGCTGAGCGAGAGCGCTTACTGAACAGCACATCACCGATGATGTAAGCGCGCCCAGGCCCGAATGTAATGTAAGTGCGGGCCATCGGGGGAGACGGGAAGGGGGACAAGCGTGCTTTGGCCAAGGCAACTGTACATACAGTAGTGTGAGTACGGCCTAAGAGCCTGGGAGCAGTAGAGCCAGAGAAGATAACCTTCAGAGAAGGAGAGGAGCAGAACAGGAGAGAAGCAGACCAGGAAAAGAACAGACCAGGAAAACAGGCAGAGCAAAGTTTACCAGCTATTTTGTATCTTTCTTGACCATGTGACTGAGGGCGTATTCACACTATACTATCCGAACCGTGCTCAGGCCCGTTTCCCGGATCGTGTGAGTGAGGGCCGTCAGGGGAGATGGGAGGGGGGAGAAGCGTGCTTTGGCCCGGTTCAAGGCAACTGTACATAGTGTGAGTACAGCCTAAAGCCCTAATGCTGAGACAGTCAAACTGACCAATCAACATGTGACCACATCGTAAAACCCCCAAAGTCCACACAACAGGCCCTGATCTTATCAGTATCTGCCTTTGGAGTCAGCATGGACCTTCTTTGGTGAAAAAGACATGTTTCGCCATATAATCAAATGCATATGATAATTTAGACTCTATACTGTAATGTAATTATCTTCTGTAT
Organism: Danio tinwini; assembly: GCA_903798205.1. NCBI lineage: Eukaryota > Metazoa > Chordata > Actinopteri > Cypriniformes > Danionidae > Danio > Danio tinwini. The sequence goes on from CAIGQZ010001210.1 coordinate 7,330,078, forward strand.
GTTATTATGTTGATTAATTGCAGATGATAGTCACAGAACTACTGAGAAATTTAGGCTTAATATAGGCTAGTTGAAGAAAAAACTGTAGTGACATTTTGTATTCCCATTCTTTTCCGTAGGATTTTTTATATTTAGCCTATTGGAATAATGATAAAATAAACATACACCAACTTAATTAAATACCTGATAAACCAGGCTTAAAGAAAGTGTGCTGACAACTACAGTATCATATTAAACAATTGTTTCCCAATGCACTGTATTTTTATTCTGTTTCTTTCAGTTGTAAAGAAAAAATATCACACACATATTTTTTATTATTTTTTATTTATTTTCAATTTTTTACATTTAATTTTTACATTAAGAAAGTGTTCCGAAAAAACAGAACACCAGCAAAGACACTCGACACAGAGAAACAAACACCTACTGCCAGCTAGCGTTTCAGAAGTGTATTGCAGAAAAAACAGAAACAGCGCGCAAAAGTATAAATGCACAGCTACGCGCAAGGCATACGCTGTGGGTTACGGCGATCACTTGACGCAGAAGTATAAACCAGGCTTGAGCCAGCTGTGGTAGCTCTCCAACAGAGCCGCGACATCAACACACAGAATCTATCAGCACAATTCAGCACGGTTGTCTAACTGTAGAACGGTTTGGCACGATAGTGGAGAAGCTGCTTTAATATTTTTACTTAAAAAATCGTGATACCTCGATTTTATAAAAAATTTAATCATCTTAAAACGTATATCAAATTAATCGAAAAAATTGCCCAGCCCTACTATCATGCAGTAGAAAGGCAAAGAAGGTTGGATTGCCCCCAAATTTGCTTAAACTTAATTTATAAATGTGTAAGTGATGAATTTTCTTTAAACGTACACAAATTTGCATACAGTATATCTGACGAACATAAACCTGTACATTTTAAATGGATGGATGGATGGATGGATGGATGGATGGATGGATGGATGGATG
>CAIGQZ010001210.1:7355209-7381026 GCA_903798205.1 Danio tinwini
TTATTATTATTATTATTATTATTATTATTATTATTATTATTATTATTATTATTTTTATTTTTATTATTATTATTATTATTATTATTATTAAAAACTGCTTTCATTCCAGTCCAAAAAAAAAAGAAGAAAAACATAATAGGAAATACTGTGGAAATGTTTTGGAAATGTTTGAAAAATGATTTCACAGAAGGGTGAATAATTTTGCCTTTAACTGTAAATCATTAATATTAATGTAATTAATAATATACAATATACATCACCATTGATTTATATCAACAGATTCATTGCACAATAAAACATAAATATATTATTAATATTGTTGTTATTATTATCATCATCTTCATCATCACTATCATCATTATGCAATGCTTTGTCCCAATTTTTTAACATTGTTTTAAGTTAGCTTTTTAAAAACAGATAGAGTTGGAGCGTGTCTGATGTGGGGTGGAAGCCTATTCCAGAGTTTTGGGGCAATAACAACAAAAGCCTGATCCCCACTTCGCTTACAGCTGGACCTTGGTACAGAAAGAATAAATTGATCAGAAGACCTTAGTGACCTACCAGGATTATAAACATGTAGGAGGTCTGCTAAGTAAGGTGTTCTGCTAAGTAATCCGCGACCTGACAGGCAGCCAGCCCAGAGAGGAAAGAACTGGGGATATTTGATCATACTAGCGAGTCCCTTTGAGAAGTCTCGCAGCCACATTTTGGACTAATTGCAATCTATTCAGGGCATTTTGACTAATACCCACATATGGAGAGTTGCAATAGTTAAGTCTTCCCAAAATAAAAGCATGAATCACCTTCTCAAGGTCATAAAAAAAAGAAATGACTTCACTTTTGCCACAAGTCGTAAATGGAAAAAAATGGATTTAACAACTGAATATACCTCTTTGTTAAATTTCAGATCACTATCGAAATGAAACCCTAGGTTTCTAACAACAGGTTTTTGATAAGTTGATAGCTCACCAAAACCTAATAAATGCAGTGAGGTAAAATCGCCAAACCAGACCAGCTCAGTTTTTTTTCCTCATTAAAATAAAAAAAAATTGACGACATCCAGGTCTTAATCTCGATTAGACATCTCATAAGGAAGTCAAGGCCATTTTTATCATTATTTTTAAGAGGGACATATATCTGAGTGTCGTCAGCATAAAAATGAAAAGCCACCCCATATTTACGAAAAATAGATCCTAAAGGTAAAATATATAAAGAAAATAAAATAGGTCTGATGATAGACCCTTGCCGATGTCAGGGGTCTGGAGGATGAAAAGGTCTGACCAACATTAACACAAAAGCTTCTGTTTGACAAATAAGATCTAAACAATTTAAGAGCAGAGACCTGAATACCCACCAAATTCACAAGACGAGAAATTAGGATCTCGTGGTCTATAGTGTCAAAAGCTGAAGTAATGTCAAAAAGCATAAGGATCACAGAGTGCCCTGAGTCCCTAAATAACAAAATGTAAATCATCACGCGTTGCAGTGCAGACTCAGTACTGTGATATGCCTTAAAACTTGATTGAAAAACTTCTTGAACACTGATAAGCTCCAGAAAGCTTTGCAATTGTGTTCAAACAGTTTTCTCCAAGATCTTAGATAAAAAGGGTAGCTTAGAAATAGATCTAAAATTGGACAGCACAGATTTATCCAAATTTGGCTTTTTCAAAAGAGGTTGCACTACAGCATGTTTTAATTGTGAAGGCACCACACCAGAACCAAGATTCCTATTAATAATGGACAAAATACTAGGGCCAATAATCTGAAAGGCTAGCTTAAAAAACTTTGATGGGGAAAGATCCAATGGACAGCTGCTAAGTTTTATCTGGCCTACTGTATCAGTCAGAGACCCAAGAGAGACGGGTGTGAAACTAACAAGTGCAGCAAGTTTTAAAAAAGCTACACATGTATCACATGGTTCCTCCATAACAACATTTGACCCAGGGTTAATCACAGAACGTATGCAAGTGAATAAAACATCAGGCTTATTTTGATGATTACTGATTAATTCTGAAAAATATTTCCTCTTAGCTTCCTTCATAGAAACCCGATAAATGGAGAGAGATTCTTTAAAGGGCACCTATGGCGAAAAATCTACTTTTCAAGCTGTTTGGACAGACATATGTGTAGGTATAGTGTATAGACCGTCATATTGGGGTGATATAAACACACTCAGTCCATTTTTTTTCAATTTAACTACATAAACCGCAACTTGACGTAGGAGTGCGGTCCCCCCGCCCACCAATATTGATTGACAGGTGCGCATTACCATATCCTCAGTGTGTTCCATTCACCATCACACTGCTAATCACTGAGCCACTGTGTTGACCAACAGGGCGGGAGTGGGACTCCTTTTCAGCCCTGGAGTTTCAAGCCTGAAGCAGATCGCACACCAAAAGCGCCGCTCGGCGAAGCGCCACATATTTCAAAACTTTTCTAAACATAGGTTTCTATCAGGGTACACACACCAACGCCGTAAGCCGGCGACTGTCTGATTAGTTTAATTTTAAATAGCATGCGAATGTGCGGGTCTGGTGTGCGATACTTTCAAAGGTCATGTGCGTGCCGTGCCGAGAGGCGCATCTGGTGTGCGACCTACTTTAGAACCGGCCCACTTCAGTTCACGACTGACTATAATTAAATAACGTCATTTCCAATTCAGTTTCTAATGACACTATCACATCTTTTTCAGGGAAACAGCTGCTTTAGAACTTCAAATGTTTTTCATAAATATGAGAACATTAAAGGGTGGCTAAATCTCCAACACTATTGTTTAAAACATCACTATGCCCTTTCCTGCAATATCTGAATATATATTCTGTGCAAAATCCGTTATAGATATCCAGTCCTTTGTGACGGTGGTCACACAAAAAATAAAAATAAAATATGTACACCTACATAAGTACCCCAAACAGTATTATATGTCTTAACACTAAAAATGAAAAACCAAAAATAATAATAATTACTCAGATGAGGTTGGAACTCGGATCGGTGGCGTCATAATGCAACATGCTGACCACTTATGCTGGTGCATTGTTATCTGCAACACTGTTTTAACCACAGTATTACTTTCTATTGACGGATTAATCTTTTTCTCCCTTTTTAGATTTCTGATCAAGTTATGTCAGATTTATTAATGTAGGGAATCATCTGATTTTCATTGAGCAGGTGTAATATTCATTAATATTAGTTATTCAAATTCTTATATTATATATAATGCATATATTATATATGCATTTTGCTCACGGGGCTGCGAGAAAATAAATAATAAGAGTGGAGATGCAGCAAAATAATGAATAAAAAGAGTGAGGCTATGATCAAATAAATAAATAAATGAAAAAAGTGCGACTGCTGAGAGTGCAAGCAGCTAGGGACACCGGCCCTCGCGGCCAAAAAACGGACCGGACCACCGGGAATTCTCCCGGTCCTCCCGATTAGCCAATCTGGGCCTGTCGCCCAATATACAACTTATTAAATCAAAATAATGTTAATGTTGTTGTTGAATACTCATCTAGACACCCAGCAAATGGTGTTGTTTGTTCTTATACTCAAACATTGTTCATAAATGTAAGATTATTGGTCAAAGGAATGATCATAGTTATCATGATAAAAAAAATCATCCCTAATGGTCTTCATTCATGAGAACTGCCAGGTGTGTCGTGCACATGTGCAGTGATGCTGGCTTTGCTTTTCTGCTGCTAATTGAATTCAGAACCAGCAGAAAAGTGTCAATTACGCTCTGATTCAGGCAGTTTGACCAGTCGCGGCACGTCTCGCAACAGAGGAACAGAACCATGAAACATCTGCACATCAGAAAGAAAGACAGAGGGCATGTGGACGAGGAGATCAGAGGAGCGTCCTGAGAATCAAATGCAGATTGAAGGAAAAAGAGAGAGCAGAGAGTATGAGGAGGGCAGCGCAGTTCTGTCTGCTCATATACTGGGTCTGACTGACTGAGACACACAGGCTTTAATGTTTGCTGGTTCAGGTGCAATTAGGAAGCCACAGAAACCCCTCACCAGGAAAACTGAGATTTTTTTAACAAAGAGATCTCCCCCTGGCACAGGGGTTGACAACCTTTGACCCCTGAACAGCTATTTTGAATAGAACACAATTTGTTCCTTATACAGTTGTAAGAAGATGCTTAATTTCACCAATGCTACCCTAACTACTAGGAGTGTGACGAGGCGAGACACGAGATTGGGTTCACGAGAACGAGACGAGATTTTTACACTATTTTAAAGAATTCCTTAATGATGAATATCAATGGAATAATCTTAGAATTCAAATATTTTGCTAATATATGAACAGAAAATAGATTTTTATAAAAAAAAAAAAACAATCACAAAATGCAAAACAATTTAGGTGTTTTTTTAATGAAATTGTAATGAATTTACTTCTATTTTTTATGTAAACAATTTCCATAATTATTCCCATAATTTTATGTATGCAATAGTTTTATATTAGTTTAAATTGAATTCTATGCAATGAACATGCAAACACTGCAAAATATTTGTTAATATTTAAATAGAAAATAGCAAACTCTACTGACAGGCTTTTCTCCTACAGCATTTCAGAGAATTTACATTGCAGATCTTGATGGTCAATTCAGATTTTCTGACAGTGTCTGATTTTTTTTGATTACCTGCTTACATTTATCATCCTTTAAATGTGACTCGTACACGATTGACTGCAATTACACAGCACACGGCTAAAGGTGCAATGACCAGGAAAAAAAGAGCGGGCGCTGACTAACAGCTGATAATAAAGCGCTCTTTTTTTTCTCCATTCCTGTATTTATTTAGTTCACATGGTTTCATTTTCTTCTTGACAAGTTGTTTTGCTATAGTTAGAAAAAAAAAACGTTCTCATTTGGCCATTTTCTTTTAGTTTAGGCCTTTTTAAACCAGTAGGCTGTGGATGCCAACATCAACATTATTGTAATGTCCATGGCGTGATTTCTGCACGTGATGTATGCAACAGTATTATTTTATGTTGGTTATGTGGTGGATGGTGCACTCTCTTTCTCTCTCGTGAACATGCTTAAATACTTGTGCTAAATCACACATATAAAAGCTTTTTTAGTCCCTGTGTGGAATTTGGTCACTTGAACCAGCAAAAGAAAACGTCCGCTTTTCCCGTACAGCATAAACGTGTTTGGTAATGATGAAGGCGGGTGTGTTGAGTCTCCAGCAGTTCAGTATGTGTGTGCGCTCTTAGAGATGTGTGTAGGTGCAGAGAATATTGTGTCAAACAGCTGTGTGGACTGTCCTATCGCAAAATGCGGCTAAAAGTCCTACACGATGGTAGCCTAGTAGTTTGATTTCGGTGTTTACATATAGGTACTGCACTTCAATAAGGACTTTCAGCACATCTATAGTGACATTCCATCTTGTGATAATGTCCATGGTTAATTTGAGTGGCTATAGTTGCAGCCTCTGCTTGGACATGAATAATGCAGCAGCCTTTGGCCGATGTGAACAAAAAGCGCTTACGTCACACCTGCTCGCCCAACCGAGTGACATGTGCAACACAGACGCCAGCCTTACCAAGTGTGTGCAAAGCACTTGATTTGCGGTTTAAATTCAATCCTGCTTCCAATCTTCAATGCTAATTTTACCCTCACGCTCCATCCTGATAACATCTACCCCCGAGACAACTTTTCACCTCGACTAGAAATCTCGTTGTGATTTAATCTCGCGAGATCTCATCCAACGAGATCTTGTCACACCCCTACTTACTACTACTTCTATCTGCAACCTGGACCGGTGTTAGTATTGATAAATTTGTCATTGACTGACGGGGCGAAAGGGCTGTTGGGGGGGGTTGATATTTTATTGTGGTTGGTAGCCCAAAGATTGTACGCGAATGTCATGAGGACGTTGCATCTTGTTTGGAAATGAAAATCAGGTTGACGTCAATGTCCAACCTAATATCAACCAGATATCGACGTCTAATAATGTTACAGCTTGACATTGTGTGGACATTACCAATATGACTTCTATCAGACATTGGATTTTAGTTGCCTGATGAATAAATGTCAGTATATGACGTCAATATGATGTTGGTTTAATATGTTGGCTCGACGTTGGATTTGGTCACTTTCCAACACAACCTAAATTCAACCAAATATCAACGTTGTTTGTGGACGTCAAAATAACGTTGTTGTTAGACACTGGCTAGACATTGAATTTTGGTCACCTGACGTCATGGCCTAAATCTAACCTTATATTAATGTCTCATGATGTTGTGTGCCTGCTGGGAGGTGTCGTCAAGTCATACCTGTCAACCCTCCTGTTTTTCCTGGAATACTCCTGTATTTTACAATTCTAACCCACTATCACCCCGTAAAGGTATTTTCTCGTATTTCTCTCATATTTTCAAGCTTTCTATGAAGAGTGGCAATAAACATCAAAGAGCCGATCATCCATATACGCAACCTATACCGCCGAACCACCAGGGGACGCCTCTTGCTCTTAAATGTGAATTTGTTCTGTGCTTTCATTTCGTTTAGGCATGAAAACACTTTGAAATAAATATAAAAATGGTGAGATTTCCTTATTTTCCTTCCAAGTGCAGTTGCCCCTCCTATGCAATTCTCAAAACAGTCAATGCATGTTGTGATGCATGACTATCAGACGCCGCTCCATAGTGATAAATAGATGCTGCTTCCTAAACGGATTCTGTACACGCGATTTGAAGTGAAGTAAAAGTCGACACTAAGCCCTACGGCCAATTTACATCCCTGTTTGTGCACACAGCTGCTCATGAAACTTACACTACCTGACAAAAGTCTTGTCACCTATCCAAATTTCTTGTTGCCTTTTCAAGTTTTAGGAACAACAAATAATAACTTGACTTCTAGTTGATCATTTGGTATCAGAAGTGGCTTGTATGAAAGGCAAAGGCCTCTAGATTACGTTTATTTGACCGAAATAAAATATAATCATGCCTTGATTTTTAATGATTTAATTAGGACAGTAAGGTCTGACTTTGCTTAGACAAAAGTCTTGTCACTTAACAGAAACAATGTCCAGTATAGAATATAAAGTCATAGTGCAGTGGAAAAAGAATATTGTGTAACACTATAATAACTATACACTATGAACCATTTATTAAGCATTAGCAAAAAGTGAAATCATCATCTGTTAAGCATTAACTCTACATTAATAAATGTTAGTAAGCAGTTTATAACTGCAGCTACAAATGCGTTATTCTTGACTTACAACCACATTTATAATGTGCTTAAAAGCTCTATTTTTATACTTTATGATTTATTTTTCATTACTAAATTAAGTATTGCTTTATTTACAAACGAGTTATTTAAGCATAGTTGTTTTTAAGATCATCCAGAATAAGTTAGTAAATGATTAACAAACTATTCAAGTAAACATTTTTTAATTCTTATTATTCAGGCGTGTACTAATAGTTATTTTGTATGTTAATGAATGCTTTACTAACTCAATTTTATCAAGTTTTGTGTCCTAATCTAAAGTGAGGACTATTTATGCTTTATAAATCCCTTAGAAAAGACAATTAAAGGCTCAGTTCAATTCTAAACAACATAAAAAAACATAAACAACATTTTTCGTTCCTTTTAGTTTGAAGATACACAAATGAAACTGTGCTTCAAATGAAAAATAAATCTTTGCAACATTATCTAAAATAAAATTACTGTACAGTTTAAACATTGCATCTTATTATATTGTTCAATTATTATTTTGTTGTTGTTTTATCCAATTTTATGTTGTATAGACACTCCTGTTATTTAGCAATGTTTAAACTTTACCGTAATTTTACTTTTTAGATAAGATTGCAAAGATTATTGTTCATTTGATACCAAGCCTTTAATAGCCATTTATAAGGGATTTCTAAAGCATCAATAGTCCTCAGTTTAGATTAGGTGACAAAACTGGATCAAGTTGAGTTAATAAAGCATTTATTTAACCATTACTATATGCCTGACTAATAAGATATATTAACTTTGATTTCAATAGTTTACTAATCATTTACTAACTCATTCTGAATGATCTTAAAGGGCACCTAGGTTACCCCTTTTTCCAGATTTAATATAAGTCTTTTGTGTCCCCAGAATGTGTCTGTAAAGTTTCAGCTCAAAACACCCATCAGATTATTTCTTATAGCTTTCACTAGTTTGTGTTTTATAGTTCTCAAAGAATTTTTGCTGTTTTTGTGTACTGCGCCTTTAAGGCTAGTCCTCCCCGCCTATCGTTTCCAAGTGCCCGCCGCGCGTGCCTCAGTCTCCACCCTCGGCTGCCTCAGACAACAGACAGACATGAAGAAAGCAGATCTCATGTAACGTTTGTGACAAAAACTACAGTAAAAGCTTTATCAATGATTATTTGGTGCATTTGTCGTGTGGAGCTGCAGGATGAGTCACACACGATGTCGTTACAAAGTTCACGCACACACACAGACACACACACACACACACACACACACACACAGCGCAGATACACGCACATACATACAGCGCGTGGGTTTAGCTTTGCAAATGTGACAGGATACAGGTTAATATCCACTGCTGTATGGATATCTGTTGTTAATGTACAAAATAAACCTGATTTAATGTCCACAAACCAGGATTGAAGTGTCTTTTATTATTGTTATGACACGCAGCTGTGGTGGTGAAGTAAAGCTGAAGTAAATCTCTTGTAATTCATTACACACATGCACTGTTTTAAAACATTTTAAACTTGTAAAACTCACTCTTGATCACATTTGATGATGATTGATGATCCTAATCTGAACAGACCTTTTATTTAGGGTTGATTTGCGCACGTCCTGTCTTGTGGATATGAAACGTTACTACGGAGACATGTTAATACGCAGCTGTCAATCAATATTGGTGGGCGGGGGGACCGCACTCCTACGTCAAGTTGCGGTCGGTCTCAAAACCGCTCCAATTGGTCCACCGTTTTTATGTTGTTAAATTGAAAAAAATGGACTGAGTGTGTTTATATCACCCCAACATGACGGTCTATACACTATACCTACACATATGTCTGTCCAAACAGCTTGAAAAGTAGATTTTTCACCATAGGTGCCCTTTAAAAGCCACCAACTACTCTTAAATGCAAATGGTTTGTAAATAATGTGATACTTTAGTAATTAAAAAAATAAATCATTAACAAAGTATGAAAGTACAATTATTAAGCACATTAAAAATGTGGTTATAAGTCAAGAATACAGCATTTGTAGCTGCAGTTATAAACTGCTTACTAACGCTTTTTAATGTAAAGGTAATGCCTAACAAATTATAAATTCACTAGATGCTAATGCTTAGTAATTTATTCATATCTGTAGTTATTACAATGTGTTACCAAATATTGTGTATGACTCCCATGAGCTTGGAGGACTCATCCATACATCTCTGCAATGACTCAAATAACTTATTAATAAAGTCATCTGAAATGGCAAAGAAAGCGTTCTTGCAGGACTCCCAGAGTTCATCAAGATTCTTTGAATTTATCTTCAGTGCCTCCTCCATCTTACCCCAGACATGCTCAATAATGTTCATGCCTGGTGACTGGGCTGGCCAATCTCGGAGCACCTTGACCTTCTTTGCTTTAAGGAGCTTTGATGTGGAGGCTAAAGTATGAGAAGGAGCGCTATCCTGCTGAAGAATGTGCCCTCTCCTGTGGTTTGTAATGTAATGGGCAGCACAAATGTCTTGATACCTCAGGCTGTTGATGTTGGCATCCACTCTGCAGATCTCTCACACGCCCCCATACTGAATGTAACCCCAAACCATGATTTTTCCTTTACCGAACTTGACTGATTTCTGTGAGAATCTTGGATCCATGCGGGTTCCAGTAGGTCTTCTGCAGTATTTGTGATGATTGGGATGCAGTTCAACAGATGATTCATCGGAAAAATCTACCATCTGCCACTTTTCCAAACAATCAACTAGAAGTTATTGTTGCTCTTACAACTGAGATTGACGACAAGACTTATGTCAGGTAGTGTATATTATATCCATCTTAAAATTTTGAATACTGTATAGGCCTAGCCAGTGGACTCAAATCAGCCATTAACGCAGTGTCACCATCAGATGCAGACCTGCTGATTAACGTCGGAGCTCTAAAACTAACCTCACACCCTTCCACAGATTCACTGCTCATTCGGCTCGGTGGAATAATTGGAGAAAATGTCTATCATTGGAAGCTCTTTTCTCATTGTGCCGCTGCTCACAATCCGCAGCTTACAGCAATAGAGAGATGCTCTTATGGAGGAGAGCTTCAGCACATGATGAGATCTGCTGAGCGTGGTTATTATGACATTACAATATGTGATATTGACACTCATGCATAGTGGATTACTGAGCAATAAATACAAAACAGATGAGGAATTGAAGACTTGGGTGCATTACAAATGTCATTTTATCATTATTCAATATAGTTTTCAGTAGAACAATTTCCACAATATGCATTTATACCTATACAGCAGTTCTATCTGGTTGTCGAATTGGCTGATTGGCTGATAGCCATGCAATATTCTGCAATAACAGCACTCATACAGCCTCTTCACCCTTGTGTATTACTACACCAGCATAGTGACAGCAGATCAATAAACTCACTACAGTTTGACAAATTTTGCAGCTGTTGGACAACAATGTACTTTTGAGGCTTTTATTTTAGGTGACAGTGTAGTTGTTTAGATTGCAACTATGCTGTTTATTTATAAGGATAGTGCCTATTTTAAATATTTAAAATTTTGGAGAAACAGCACGTCTGCTGCCATCAGCCTGTCATACTGAGCAGAGCAAAGACGGTTGACATTCTGAAATTAGACTAATTAAACTTTTTATTTACACTCAAAAACATGAAATTTGCTCCTTTAAACACTACGTAATTAAAATGAGTTAAAACAACATAATTCTTGAAGGTTTTTTGGGACAACTTAACTGTTTTATGTTCAATCCACTTAAATTTGTAAAAACAAATATTAAATTAATTAATTTGTGTTGGGACAATTAGAAGGAATTGTGTGGAACCTAGAATTTTTACAGCGCAGTTATATTATTGTCAGGGCTTGACATTAACTTTTTTGATCACCAGCCACTGTGGCTAGTAGATTTCCGACATTACTCGCCACTGGCCATTTTCACTATAGCCATAATTTTGTTGTTGGGAAAATAAATTTTATATACTTAAATTTGACTTTGACATGCTAAAATTATGTAATATAGATTGTGTTATGTCCACATGCCTCGTTCATTTTATTTTTTTGCGTGTGTTGTGTATGACCTTGTTCAATGTGCATGAGCAAATGTGTCGCATTGCAATTAGTTCTTATTTCACATGACTTTTCAGGGCTCAAAATGAAGGATTTACCAAATTTATTTCTGACCACACCAAAAATAAATAATTATTTCTTAGCCACAAATTTACAAACATAAATGCGTTAAAGCAAGCAAAATATAGCTGTATGCATGCTCTTTTTATTCAACAAAACTTTTCTTAAAAAAAAATTTGACATTTAAAAAAGAAAACTTGTCATGTATCTAAATTATGCACAATAATCTGTCCTGGCTGAAGGTCCCAGAACACCAGTTAACTACACAACATGGAGAGTTAATCTCCTGTTAAAGCAATGTTATTGTAAAAAAAAATTATAATAAATCAACTGTAATAACAAAAATAAAAATTACTGTAGGCAAAAGAAAGCAGGTGAAAAACATGCCGTGAGTAATATTGAAAAGATGATCAAGTGCACATGGTTAACGTTAGGCCTGTTAATAATCTGTCCAAATAATAATGAAAACAAAATTTTAAATCTTAACCTCTTAAAAGCAGCAGGACTGTGGGTGCACGATCATCGCTTTTTGTCCAGTCTATTTCAAAGGGAACCAATCGCACCAGTTGTGTTTTCTCTAGGCACGGTTGCTTCAAGTAAATGGGAGCACTTTTTAAACAGTCGCGTGAAGACATCACCTATGCGCATGAGTGATCATCCTGTCATTAGGTATTCACCTGTTTTCATTTGCTCACACGAACACAGTTATTTTTGTCAGTCGTGCTGCTTCTCGATTCTGAGATCACATTTGCATGAATATTGGGCCATCTTTATTGTCAAACACTGCTTCTAAGAAAACTACCATTTAAAAATTATTTTTAAGCAACCAAAGTGGCAAGTGGATGTGTCTGTCTAACCTGCCAAAGCTGAAATCTACCCTTGGTTTGGCGAGTGATAATGTCAAGCCCTAATTATTATTATTTATTAAATGTATATATCAAAATTGGGCATAACGGTGGCGCAGTGGGTAGCACGATCGCCTCACAGCAAGAAGGTTGCTGGTTCGTGCCTCGGCTAGGTCAGTTGACATTTCTGTGTGGAGTTTGTATGTTCTCCCCGTGATCGCTTGGGTTTCCTCCAGGTGCTCCGGTTTCCCCCACAGTCCAAAGACATGCGGCATATCAATTGGGTAAGCTAAATTGTCTGTAGTGTATGTGTGTGAATGAGTGTGTATGGATGTTTTCCAGAGATGGGTTGCAGCTGGAAGGGCATCCGCTGCGTAAAAACATATGCTGGATAAGTTGGCGGTTCATTCCGCTGTGGCGACCCCTAATTAATAAAGGGACAAAGCCGAAAAGAAAATGAATGAATGAATATATTAAAATTCATCAATGCCCTTTAAATGTTGTCCACTTGTAGGAACAAACTGGTTAGAAGATCTTGTTTTTGACTTCTGTTTCTGTTTTGTTTTTTGCTTGAAACACCAAACTGTTCGATTTCATGGTAGTTGTAAAGAGAGTCGGGTTGGAACAGAGGTGAAGTTCTAGATGCAGCTTTATTTAGGCAAAGAGATAGTCAGACAGGCAGGGTCAACAGGAGCAATGGTACAACATGGGTAATCCAATAGAGTAATCCAGAAACACAGGCGAGTGGTCAGGACAGGCAGCAAAACAACATAACAATAAAACAAACAAGGGTCCAAAAAAACACTAAAGACAGGACAAGGAAAAATGCCAGGAAATGCTCACTTACTGTAACCAAGACTCTGCAACAATGTGTGTGTGTGTGTGTGTGTGTGTGCTGTTTAAAGTTTATCTGATTTAGTCCTGAATCAGGGGGAATCTGGGCCAGGTGTGTGAGTGAAGTGCATGATGGGATATGTAGTTTCATTATAGTGGCAGATTTGTAGTTCTCCAGTGATTTGCAAATGCTAGATTGCTGATGATCATGACACTAGTCAATTTATTATGGCAAAGAAACAAACTGAACTTTAACATTAACAAAAATAAGCACAAAATAAATGGTAATCGTTTGAGGAACGCAAGACGCTCTCAGTACAGTGTTAAGCAACCTGACGCAATCACATAGTCAGACCCCCCCCACCCCACCCCCGGTCCAAACACATGCACTATAGGTGAATTGAATAAACTAAATTGACTCTAGTGTATGAGTGTGTGTGTGTGTAAATATGAGACTGTATGGGTGTTTCCCAGTATTGGCTTGTGGCTAGAAGGGCATCCCCTGTGTAAAACATATGCTGGAATAGTTGGTGGTTCATTCCACTGTGGCGGCCCTGAATAAATAAGAGACTAAGCCGAAAGAAAATCAATTAATTAATAAATTTGCAGACTACAGCTGGTAAAACTAGTCAACAGCAGTATATGCAACCAGCCACCATAGCAACTGCATAGATATGCCCTAGCGACAATCTCGGTGGTGAGTTTTTGCATGGCCAGCATTACCATTTGAGAATCTAGATAAGAAATGAAGTAAATCAGTGCGTTATCTGGAGAGCCGCTGAAGCCTGAAGGTGTGAGTGGGATTTCTGAGTTTTGGAGCGTTGCCATGCTCTGGCTCTGATTCAAAAGTCCGGGGACTTATCTGAAAGAAGGGGCATGATCTACGTGAAAAAAAAAAACAGGCCTATTATCAGTGTAATTAAGGAGCGACACCCCCTCACGCGCCACTGCTGACTGCCCACTGAGCTGGAGAATTTCTGAGAGAGATGATCATCTCCTAATTCGCCGTTCTGGGAATTGCTGCTCTTGTCATTGAGGTGACAGCAGAAGCACTCAGAAGACCACTTCAGCTTACCAGAGCATTTATGTTGGACTCTTTGGTTTTCTGCTTTTTTTTCCTCTTGGAGAGAGGAGCACAATATGGTTGGCATTACGCAATTGAGTGTTACTTGAAGTCAAACTCTATGATAGGGCTGCACAATGTACAGTTGAAGTCAGAATTATTAGCCCCCCTATGTATATGTTTCTGAAGATTGCAAATTATGTAGCCAGAAGTATATCTTTTAAATGAACGCTACAGGACGGTATGATGCCGCTGCTGGCATCCGTTTCTTTTCACACTTACCAGCTGACTGCTTACCTCCATGTGGATAGCTTTTTCAGGACAGCTTTGTCCACTGGACAGTTTGTCCAGTGGCTCGCCATGTACATCAGTGGACTTAAGAGGAGTTTACCGTGATGACAGAATTCGAGTCCGGTGAGACACAGTTCCAGAAAGCAAGGAAAACAAAAGCCAAAAACTAAAATAAACAAGTAAATAACAGGGTGAGAACATGGTAAGATCTGAAAACATGGTAAAAATCAAGCCGCGAGGGCTTTTCTTTTCCTGGATTGCTTTTTAAAACAATGTTGCTTAGGTTTAGAGAAGGCGGTGGGCAGGTTAATCAGTGCTTTTGAAAACACTATTGGTTGGGTTTATGGAAAGGTGTGGGTAGGGTTGTCAGTCAGTCAGTCAGTCAACAGCGGCCTCTGGTGGATTTATGTGGGAAAAGCAGGCACGAATGGCATTGGTGAGAGAAATTTGAGATCTGAAAAAGCGTACACAGCGGCCTCTGGTGGTTTTGCGAAAACAAAAACTGCAAAAAAATGTACCTCCTTTACGTATTTGGTCCACATGTTGTCAGTGATGAAATCAGTCTTAAATTTAAGGTGTAGTTTTTGTTTTGAGGGGCAAAAAGTAATGCAATGAAATACAACAATGATTGAGGCATTCACAAATAAACATTTCTCAAAAGTCTAAAGTATTCACAGCAAAAAATGCTTTTCTTACTTAGACCTTTTTATGTTGTTTCTGTTCCAATTATCTAAAAGTTTATAAACCAAGAAGCATTTTCTAGACAAGCAGAGCATACTGTCTTGTTTAAAGAAATAATATGTCAAAATTGCAACATGGGCTCATTCTAAAAAATGTAGCCCTGTATACATTTCTGGAGATTGCGAATTATGTACCCAGAGGTACAATAGGCTGTATTTTGTCTTTAAAACAAACACTACGGGGCGGTATGATGCCGTTCCTTTTCGTGCTTCCAGCTGACCGCTTGCCTCCGCGTGGACTGCTTTCCCGCTGTTACCTGTTTGTTCAGTGGCTCACCACGAACATCAGTGGAACTAAGACTTAGAGAGGAGTCAACCGTGATAATGGGGCTCGAGTCTGGCAAAGAACGGTTCCAGAAAGCAGGAAAGACAAAAACAAAAGTCAAAATAAACAAGTGAATAACAGTGTAAGAATGTGGTAAGATCTGAAAACAAGGTAAAAAAATCAGGCTGCAGTAAAGGCTTTTCTTTTTCTGAAAGTGGGTTGGCGGGTCAATCGGTTGGGGAAGGGGGTGGATGGGTGTGTCAGTCGATTGGTCAGTCAGTCAATTGGCAGCGGCCTATAGTGAATTTACATCAGAACAGCAGGCGTGAATGGCACTCGTGAGAGAAATTTGAGATCTCAAAAAGTCTACCCAGCGACCTCTGGCGGATTTGCGAAAACAAGCAATCAAGCAATCTTGCTCTGATCTGTGCCAATACAATCAGTCCAAGATCGCCTGAATGAGGAAGTCTCGGCTTGATTGAAACAAACTGTGGAGCGGATCAATTGTAGTGAGAAAGCAATACGACCCAAGCCAAGCTATATCACAGTGTATTATAGACATGTAATAGGCATATATATGGCTATATAAAGAGAGAACTGTGGGTGGGGCGGGATGTCATTCCTATCGGTAGATGTGGGTTTCATATCAAATATAAAAGTGAACGCATGCTAACTGTTAACGAGAGATGTTTATCCGTTAGGAAAATTACCGTCTTGGTTAATCTGTTATTTCTCTATAATGTAATAATGTAAAGCCTATAATGCATAAGCCATTATAAGCCAACTTTATGCATAAGCCAACTGTTATGTATGAGCAAGTCTTACCTCTGATTTATATCTGGTGACGATGTCTGTGGGTGTCACCATTCAAAATGAAAGCGCAGCTTTTCGCTTATATTGTCTTATTGCTCATCATCATGAATTAAAATAAGGACAGATGACAGCTGAGCAGGACTCTGCAAAATATACAGTGAAACTCTTGACCAATGTGAGGAGAGTTTTGATATTTGGACTAGAAACGAGACAATAAGTCTAAGTGAGAAGAGCATTTTTGCAGTGTTGTATTTGATAATCACAGTGGACTATTCTGATTGCTTCAGTCCAGTCCATATCGCTAAGAGTTTTAAAGTTAAGATTTCACAGTAAGGAAATAGTCTTGATTTTGATCACGTTGATCATTTAGAGCTGTTAGAAATTGGTAGCGTGACTCATCACTCATGAACTCCTCAAATCACATCGATTTGATGCTTTTAATTGCACTTTAATCAAACCACAATTTTGCATCTTTCCCTCTCGCCCTTCTTGGTCAGTGGTTTTATTTATTGTGGTTTTGTTATGATAAAGACAGATGGGGCTTAGACACTCCTCCCAAACACATTTGCTGTCATCCATGTGTAAAAAATAGATCTTGTAGGCTTTAAAGATGATGAATCGCGTTCGCCCACACATATTGCATACTTCACATGTTGTTGTTTTCTGTCCTTTTTTCTGTTTCTCTCACTTTCATTCTCTCTTCCTGCATTCTGTGTATATTCTTACTGTACAGTACTAGGAGAAAGTATTACCATGGTAACCATAGTTTTGCCAAAACGCCATAGCTACAACATCATGTGTTGGAAAAGTTGCTCAGGAGAAGATATAATAAAAATGATGATTGCTTCTGCAAGGACCATAAAAATCGACTAGACACCCAAACAAACAGCGAGCTTCACTTATTCAATTAAACCATTCGGTTAGATTCATTTTCAAATGCAACTTCTCAGAAACAGCTGAAATAGTCTGATACTCTTTCCCCAAAAAACATCATCCAGACACACTGTAAAAATAAACCTTTTTAGTTAAATTAAATAAACCTTTCTAGTCATCTCAACTTATATCAATCAAACTGGCTAAATATATTAAGTTAAACTCTGCATAACTTAAAATAAATGTAATTGAAACCTCATTAACGTAAAAATTTTAAATCATTTTTTACAGTGCAACAAAACTCAATGAGCATGAAAGGATCCCAAAATCAGTCATGACTAGGCCCAGATGGAATCTCCGCAGATTTTTAGCCAATCGTTGAGTTTATTTACTGTAAATGTCTGTAAAATGATATTTATTCAGTTTTTAAATTAATTTAAGTAATATTATTGACTATTATGAATATATTCACGATTTATTTACAACACAGTTTGTGAAGTAATATTATCTGTCATTTAGTAGAAATATCATATTAGAGGCGTAAAGTCTAAAGCTCATGACGCAAAAGTAGGCATGTCTGAATCCACTTTTGCGATTTGTAGGATGAAAAAATACGCTCTGTGCCCTGGTGCATGATCTAACAGTGTTGTGCTTATTGTCTTAATGAGTTATGGGTGTGTTTTGAGCATAACGTGCATTAAACCAATCAGGAATCTCTCATTCCCTTTAAGAGTCAGTTGTGGCACGCCATGGTGCATTTGATTTACACATGGCGGACATTGTAAGTGGAAAAACTGAACACTTTACTAGCGAGAAAATAGTTAAACAGACCATCTGCAGTGCGAGGAAAAAGAACGAGCCTTCTCCATTTGGCCTCTTTACTTTCTCTTTACTTTACTTTTACTGCTTTACTTTTATGTAGTGAGGAAACGGTGTTGTATACACTCCACTGAAGACATCCATCAGCCTACATATTTAATTTAGTTTGGGTTAGACATTAGACCATGTTTTAGTTGATCAATGGTGCAGTCTATTTTAGTTCGTTAAAATAGCAACACGCCAACAATGCACCCTAACACACCTCCTATATAGACCAGCACACCCACGAGTCCACAAATTGGTGCAAATGGATTTGCTTTTTAAACAACATGGCGAAAAACGTGAAAATTATTGTTGCGCTGGTCTGAAAATAGCAACAAATTGCACCAAGCACGTTTTGCGCCTTATTGCACCGGGTGTATGGTGGGGCCCTTGCTTTATCAATTAAGTGTATCTGATTGGATTTTCATTGTAAACATTAAATACAAGTTTAAAAGTGATGTTATTTTTCATTTAATAAATTAAGTTTTTAGTTATGATACTTCCAAAATCATTCTGCATGTATCCTCAGATTTTTTACTAAATTCTGTGCAGAAATGGCAAAAAATGTCCGCAGATTCTGTCTGGCCCTGACTCATACATGTTGATTTTATAAAATTGAGATTTATAAATCTTCTGAAAGCTGAATAAATAATCTTTCCATTGATGTAAGGTCTTTGATAGGACATACTGCTGTAAAAAAATGCAGGGTTCCCCAATAAATTTAATTAACTTATTATTTTTACAGATTTAAGTGGACCTAACATAAAACTATTAAGTTGAGCCCCTCAAAAAACTTAACAATGGTGTTTATTCAGCTCATTTTAATTAGGTAGTTTGAACAAGCAGCAAAAGTCATTTTTTGAGTGTACAACTAGAAAACCTGGAGTCTTAAGAGTGTAAAAAATATAAAAATGTTGATAAATCCAGCCCAATCTTATGAGGAAACGTCACTTTGTTTTGTCAGTTTAGTGGCTAATAGGATTTTCGTGTGCCTGAACACATAAGAATTTGTAGGACTTTTAAAGGGAGGCGTGGCACCAAACCCCACCCTTAACCCAGCCCAGTGGCACCCCCAGAAAAATTTCTTAGGGGTGGCCAGAAGAGGCTGCACCAAATCATGGGGTGGCACAAAACAATAACAAATTCAGTGTAATGTTATATTTCTGTTTCTGGTAAATGAAATAGTGTGTTTTTAATTAATTTAATGAATTACTTTTGAAATATTGCAATTTATCCCATGCAATAATTTAGCAAGTACATGTGCAAACCAAATAAAAATCAATATTTGGTTTAAATACACTTTTCATATATACTGTATAAATAACTTTGAAGTTATTTTTGACATATGTTTATTGTACAGCATACAGTATATGCCATGTCTAAAATTAATGAAGATCAATGAATTCCTTAATAAAACAAACAAATGAACAGACTGAACAGAAGTCATTACTATATACACTCAATATACAGACCCTAATATTATCAATTATCCATATTCCATTTTGAGCCACAATATTATTAATACAGCTTATTCTATTGATGTACATTAAAGTAAATATTAAATTGCCATTGCTGTCTATTGAAGAAGTGTGCGTCCTGTCAACGACAATCGGGGAGGGGCAGTGAATCAACTAAGTCAGTGGCATCAATCAATCCACAATCATGTAGTAGATGCTTTTTATTTATTTATGGAAATATTGTGAATTTATGCAAGTACATTTAAATGAATAATATCAACAGCAAAATCATATTGGGGTGACCACAGGGGTGGCCAGAGTTCACACCCCTCATTGGGGGATGAACAAATCGTACTAAAATGTACGCATGAGATCATACAAATTTACATGATTTAGCCATTAAATCGAAAAAGCATTGGCGTTGGAAAGCGTTGGAAAATCTGAAAAAAAAATTGAACAAATTAAGTATTGTCAGGAATGGGAATAACGGCGTTATAAATAAATGGCGTTGCTAACAGCGATACTTGGATCAAATGAATTACTGTTTCCCCCATTACAACACCATTACTGTTACAGACAATAAAATGAGCGTTACAATAATTAAGATCACTGAAGCGGTTTCATGCAAGCATTGACTCTTTCAGCCAGCCATTAGGACCTCTCTTTCTTGTGTGTGTGTGTGTGTGTGTGTGTGTGTGTGTGTGTGTGTGTGTGTGTGTGTGTGTGTGTGTGTTCGGGGACACATAACCAACCAGTGATGATGATTGGTGTGTCTGTGAACGTGGTGTAACAGAATGTGATGATTCCTGTGAATTTTTCTTTTCTTTTTCAAATAATTCCCAAATGATGTTCAACAGATCAAGGATTTCTTTCAGTGTTTCTCATAATATTTTTTTTTTTTGTGGAGAAAGTCTTATTTGTTATTGTAGCTAGAATTAAAGCAGTTAACAAAAAATAAAACCATTTTAAGGTCAATATTATTAAGCAACAAGCCCCCTTAAAAAATTTTTTTTTCAGATTGTCTACAAAACAAACCACTGTGTAATGTGAAGAGACGCTGACAACAGAGTGCAAATCCAAATGCAGGTTTATTCAACATAGAATATGAGGCGAGCAACGGTGAACACAGGGGCAAACAGATGTATACAGGCAAATCCAGAGTTGTAGTCATAAACAGGCAGATGGTAAAAGGCAGGCAGCAGACAGGAATAAACAATAAAACAAAGCGAGGGTCAAACACGGCAAGACAAGGCAAAGGTGCTGTAATTTTCACAGTTAAGTTTAACAAGACGCAGCACTGATGTATGTGTGTGTGTGTGTGTGTGTGTGTGTGTGTGTGTGTGTGTGTGTAGTCCATGTAATCAGTTCTGAGCAGCTTCAGCTGTGTGTGCTAGCAATCAGTGGGAAACGGGAACAGGTGTGAGTGTGGTGCATGACAGGATTTGTAGTCCTGAGTGAAAGGGAATGATTCCAAGCGATCTACAAGGCTGGATTGCTGGTGATTGTGACACACTGTTATACAATGATTTGCTTAATTACCCTAACTTGCTTAACTAACCTAGTTAAGCCTTTAAATGTCACTTTAAGCTGTATAGAAGTGTCTTGAAACATATCTAGTCTAATATTATTTACTGCTATCATGGCAAAGATAAAATAAATCAGTTATTAGAAATTAGTTATTAAAACTATTGTGTTTAGAAATGTGTTGAAAAAAATTATCTCTCTGTTAAACAGAAATTGGGGGGTAAAATATTCCAGGGGGCTAATAATTCTGACTTCAACTGTATGTAATGATTAATAAAAAAACAAGCTTGTGAAAAGTGATATTAAAAAGTGACTGAATCTATTCATCTAGTCATTATACAAGAGAAATACAAGCTCACATTCTCAGTAGCTGCTTCTTCCTTTCTCAAGCTCACAGGAATCATAAAAAAGGACTTTCAGCTTTAATGAGAAATCAGCCACTTATCAGAGGTGAGCAACTTTTTCAAGTTGTCTAAGGATAAAAAATCTTTTCAAATGAATGACTTCTTGATCTCCGTTTGCTGTGAGCCGTTTGAGTTGTGAAAAAAATGAATGTGTGAGAGATCTATAGTCAGTTAATGAGAGAACTCATTACTTAACCAATGAGAGCAGTACATTTGTTTGAATTTGTTTACATAATTGACCTTTTGCAAGGCGGGTCGACATCTTGCTATGTCCGACAACTTCTTGCTAGCACTGTCAGTTTGTGCCCTCCCTGTGTAAATTCATTGAAATTCCTTTTTAATGAATTTAAAGCTTTATTTTTTTTGGCTATAACTGGATTTATAGCATGGATGTTAGCATGGAATATTTATAATATAATATACTTTGGGCGTCACGGTGGTGCAGTGGGTAGCATGATCACCTTACATCAAGAAGGTCGCTGGTTTGAGTCTCGGCTGGGCCAGTTGGTATTTCTGTGTGGAGTTGAATAAACAATATTGGCTGTAGTATACTAAAATGTATGAATGAGATCATACAAATTTACTCGATTTAGTCATTAAACTTAAAAGTTACAATTTGGTGTTGAAAAAGCATTGGTGTTGGATAGCGTTGGAAAATCTGAAAAAAAATTTAAACTAATTAAGTATTGTCAGGAAAGGGAATAACGGCGCTATAAATAATAATAAACTTTGCTAACAGCGATACTTGGATCAAATGAATTACTGTTTCCCCCATTACAACACCATTATTGTTAGGCAATAAAATGCACGTTACTATAATTAAGATTACTGAAGCGGTTTTCATGCAAGCAGCGTCTCTCTCAGCCAGCCATAGGACCTCTCTTTCTTGGGTGTGTGTGTGTGTGTGTGTGTGTGTGTGTGTGTGTGTGTGTGTGTGTGTGTGTGTGTGTGTGTGTGTGTTCGGGGACACATAACCAGCCAGTGATGATGATTGGTGTGTCTGTAAACGTGGTGTAACAGAATGTGATGATTCCTGTAAATTTTTCTTTTCTTTTCCAAATAATTCCCAAATGATGTTCAACAGAGCAAGGATTTCTTTCACAGTGTTTCTCATAATATTTTTTTCTTCTGGAGAAAGTCTTATTTGTTATTGTAGCTAGAATTAAAGCAGTTTTTAATTATTTTTTAAGTCATTTTAAAGTTAATATTATTAAGCAACAAGTCCTCTTAACCATTTTTTTTCCAGATCTTCCAGTCTACAAAACAAACCACTGTGTAATATGAAGTGGACGCTGACAACAGAGTGCGGATCCAAATGCAGGTTCATTTAACATAGAATAGTGAGGCGAGCAACAGTGAACACAGGGGCAAACAGATGTATACAGGCAAATCCAGAGTTGTGGTCATAAACAGGCAGATGGTTAAAGGCGGGCAGCAGACAGAAATAAACAATAAAACAAAGCGAGGGTCAACCACGACAAGGCAAAGGTGTCGTAATGCGAGTGTGAATGCAAGAGTTTATGGGTGTTTCCCAGTGTTGGGTTGCGGCTGGAAGGGCATCCGCTGTGTACAACATTTGCTGAATAAGTTGGCGGGTTATTCTGCTTTGGCAACCCCTGATTAGTATAGGGACTAAGCCGAAAAGAAAATGAACGAATAAATTAATAATATACTTTAATATTTAATAAGGCATCAGTAAATGTTTAGCTAGGCTAATAGATATGTTTAAATTAATGATGAAATGTTATGTCGCCACTGGCTTGCTTGGTTTGGGACTTGTGGAGCTGCTCATCGATTGATTTGCTCTTTAGTGTTTGAACTCTCAGCAGTGAATATTAAACCACACTGACCTGAACTGAACTTCAACTCTGAAAACTGAACTGTGGTTTCAATTTACTATAATCTTCTAGGTTAAGCTGCTTTGACACAATCTACATTGTAAAAGTGTTGTAGAAAAAAAGATGAACTGAACCGAATTGAATTGAATGATCAGTTTAATAATACTATTCAAAGTTTCAGCTCAAAATACAACACAAATAATGTTTTATAACTCTTTAAAAACTTACCCTTTTAGGCTTTGATCCTACTGTAATTGTTGCTTTACATCCAAATGAGATTGTGCTCTTTTTTTAAATGAGGACAGACCCACAAATGCCCAAATGTCCTATCATACACCCGGCGTAAAAGGTGCACGACATGCATGGCGCGATTTGTTGCTAGTTTCAGACCAGCGCAACAGTAATTTTCATGTTTTGCGGCACGTTGTTGAAATAGCAAATCCATTTACATCACTTTGTGGACGCATGGGTGTGCTGGTCTGAAAAGGAGGTATGTTAAGGCGCATTGTTGGTGCGTTGCTATTTTGAGGAACTGAAATAGACCACGCCATTGACTGACTAAGAGCTGCTACACACACACACACACTTCTTAAAAAACATTTAGTGACATGTTAATTTGGTTTCCCTGAAAGTGTTTTAACCTTTTTCCGTTGTTCTATCATTGTCACATAAAACTAAAGCCCCCAAAATACAGCCACATCGCCACATTTTCTCGCTCTGTACCTGGATAGTGCCTGCCTGCTGCACCTAAGGACTCTGAAAGCGATGTCTGTCACACCCTAGCAGCACCTGTGCCTCTCCTTTCCTCCTCTTCTGACCGCCTAGTCATGACGTTGTCATATTCTGTCTTGTCATTTATATGCGGATGTTTGATTAGGTTTGTGGTATTACCACAGTACCTCACTGTTTTGTTACACGTGTCACAAACTGCATCGTTTAAGCTTATGGAAGTAAAGTAGCTCCACACATAACTTCACTTGCGGTCACCCATATCCAATGACAGCGTGACTGAATAACATGTGCCAGCAGACTGAGTGGCTAGCTAGCGTGCTCTGCAGTTGTACAGTGCCATATTACGCACATGCATTATTCAGATAAACTAGGGTAATTGTGGTTAATTTCCAATGTATTTCTATTTCCAATAAAATACATATTCGCTCCAAATTGTTAAAATACCAATATTTTGATAAGATAATCGATTCTAAAACATATAAAGCTGGTATCGGAGATATTGATATTCTAGTATCAATCCGCACATCACTACTAATGTCCTATGCCAATGAGAGAGTGATCATCACTAGTGGGCGGGGCTTTTCCACTCTGATGACATGTACAAAGGAGAATGTCAATCAAAGTGTTTCTGCAGTCTGTTTTTATCAAGTGTGATTAAAAAAACATACAATTAATACATTTCTACCATTGTATTCTCACTCAACTGTGTTTAAAGCCCTTATAAAAGTGATTTATCCTCTTTACAACCTGCCAAACAATATTCATAATAATACAAAAAAAATGCTACAATCCTAATTCATAATTTCTCAAGTTTAATTGCAAAGTATAAAGCCGCAATTATGGAAAAAGTCCAAATTAATGATGAAAAAGTCAAAATTAGTCTCTATTTTTAACAGTGTGTGTGGGGAAACGAAACTCAGATTCATAGGACAATCCGTCCTTGCTCAGCGGACAAGGTTAGCGTCTACTAATTATAATTAGCCTTATATAAAAACAACAGAAGTCAGTGCTACATCTTTTTTTTTCTCGATGTGCGCACGCTTTAATTGCTCAGACAGGTGTGAAACAGACACCAGCTGTGATGTGGAAGTGAAAGCGAGAGCGGTGTCGGGGTGCAGGAACAGCAGTCAGACCCGCTGAGACAATTACTCAGCATCCCCTCAATGAAATTAATGTTTTCTTAAGACTAATTGTAGCTTCTGGACGTTGATTTTACCAATGCATTTGAAATCACGTCCCCCGTCGGCCAAAGCCTGGCTGCACGGTGTGGTTTGCTGAAGAAAATCGCGCAACATAACAAGACACATACTGAGAGTTAAAAAAACAGCTTTATAATATCTGAGATGCGAGTCATTTCCTTCACAATCCTCTTATTGTCTTACTTTCAAATTCTTTGTCGGTGTCTTTGCTACCAAAACATTTGCCATGGTTACACGGGGATTACCATGGTAACCATAGTTTCTGCCAAAGTACCATAATTACTATGGTTCCAAAGCTTTCTGAATCATCAGAGCAGAAACGCTTGAGGTCCTGTTAACACCTGCTATTAAGACGTGTGTGTGTGTGTCAGTCCAATCGCAGGTAAGCAATGCTAAATGCAGGTGTGTATTTCTATCTATCTATCTATCTATCTATCTATCTATCTATCTATCTATCTATCTATCTATCTATTCATTATCTATTTTTAAATCTCTTCTTAAAACAAACCTTTTTAGCTTGGCTTTTTAACATTATTTTAATAGTCCTTTCTACTGCTATATTTTTACATTTTTCAGACGTTTCTCTTACTTCGTCTTATTTCTATGTTTTGTATTCTGTCTTTTTATTTTTGACTTGTCTTGTGTACAGCACTGGTCAGTTTTGTGACTGTTTTTAAATGTGCTCTATAAATAAATTGAATTCTAGAATTGATCTATCTATCTATCTATCTATCTATCTATCTATCTATCTATCTATCT
>CAIGQZ010001210.1:7381036-7393540 GCA_903798205.1 Danio tinwini
TCTATCTATCTATCTATCTATCTATCTATCTATCTATCTATCTATCTGTATTTATCTTTCTGTCCGTCCGTCCGTCCATCTCTCTTTTTAATTATTTATTTATTTGTTTTTATGTAATTTATTTGTGCATTTATTGATGCGTTTGTGTTTTATTTATTTATTTGTTTGTTTATTCTACATTACCTAGTTAAAGCACAGGCAGGGAGTGGCAAAATAAGCCTGATTTATTAATTTATCTATTTGTTTATTTGTGTTTATGTATTGGTTTGTGAATGCATTTATTTGTGCTTTTTTATGTGATTATTTATTTATTTATGTATTTATTTATTTATTCTACATTAAAGCACATGTAGGAAAGGGCAAATGAGGCCTGAATGGTCAGCAGGGTTCGTAACCTTAAAACTGAACAATCGAGTCTCTAAAAACTGAATGTAATTCTCTCAACATTGTGTTCATAATTCATTAAGATTTTTACCTGCCAACTGGCAACTGACGACTGCTATAAATACTTGCCACTGCTAATTTAACCCCTGCCTGTAACCATTGACTTCCATTGTAGGAAAGCAGATACTATGGAAGTCAATGGTTAAAGGTTTCCAACATTTTTCAGAATATCTACTTTTGTGTTTAACAGAAAAAAATGGATTTAAATTTTGGGGTGAACTATCCCTTTACTTTGGAAACTGGGATCTGAGATAATCAACTAAACCAAACCAAACATGTAGGGCTGGTTTAAGACTGCTTTGCTAATCATGATTGCCTCCAGAATTTTCCTTTCATCTTTATTAACAACATCAACAAGCAACAGTTTCAAGTAATATGTCATTTGATATGTAACCTTAAATAGAAATGCCCACTGTTGTCTAGAAATGTAATGATATATGTCACCTAGGCTACTAAAAATATGCATTGATCATGCAAGGCTTTTTAATTTACATGGATTAAATTCTCTGAGCATTGCATTATTGTACAGAGCGTGAGTCACAGCTGTGGTTGAAATGGTTAGTGTTCAGCATTCAGACGCGTCATTAAACTTGTGCATGTTCAAATGATGAAAGCGTGGCAGTGCTAAAAGCTAATCCCTCGCTTTTAAAAAGACTCTCTCTGGAGTTCAAATGTGGTGTTGCCATGTATTCTTTAGGCTTTAAGAGATGGTCCTCACAGGGGGGGGCTCGTCTCTCTGATACGTTGTCACTCTAATTGGCCACTGTTTGCATGTAATATTCCTTACCGTTAAAAATGAAAATAGCTTATGCGACTCGGTCTGACTGATCAGGAGCAACAAGAAAGAGAAAACAGTGTCATTAAGAGGACGATGCAATGTGCAACAGATTTTAGATGATATATGGTAAGAGAAAAGATGTAAACATTTATACATGAATGTGGATAATTTAATATGGAATGTTTTTATTAAAATAATAATAATAATAAATTAATCCTTTTTTAAATGACTTTACCTTAGATCTTGAAAATAATATAATAGCATCTTGTTACAAAAAAAAAGGAATTATGACCGGCGTCCAGTGGTGTAAAGTAACTAATTACTAATTACTTCTTAGGAGTTACAATTTACTGAGTAGTTTTAAAAATGTGTACTTTTCCTTGAGTACATCGTTAGTGCAGTGTCTGTCCTTTTACTCCACTACTTTCTTTCAACCTGCAGTCACCACTTTATTTTTCTTGTCTATGGGGATTAGAAAAAAAGAAGGCGGCTGTTTCGAGCCCCAGCTGGGTCAGTTGGCGTTTCTGTGTGAAGTTTGCATGTTCTCCCTGCGTTCACGTCGGTTTCCTCCTGGTGCTCCGGTTTCCTCCACAGTCCAAACACACTCTATAGGTGAATTGAAGAAACTAAATTGGCCGTAGTGTATGAGTGTGTGTGTGTGTGAATGAGAGTGTATTTCCCAGTGTTAGGTTGTATTTGAGTGTGTATTTGAGTTTCCCAGTGTTGGGTTGTGGCTGGAAGGGCATCCGCTGCGTAAAACATATGCTGGATAAGTTGAGGTGACGCAGTGGTGCAGTAGCTAGTGCTGTCGCCTCACAGCAAGAAGATTGCTGGTTTGAGCCTCGGCAGGGTCAGTTGCCATTTCTGTGTGGAGTTTGCATGTTCTCCCTCCGGTTTTCCCCACATTCCAAAGAATGCAGTA
Source organism: Danio tinwini (assembly GCA_903798205.1). NCBI lineage: Eukaryota > Metazoa > Chordata > Actinopteri > Cypriniformes > Danionidae > Danio > Danio tinwini. Next base: position 7,383,181 of record CAIGQZ010001210.1, read on the forward strand.
TAGCTAAATTGTCCGTAGTGTATGAGTGTGAATGAGTGTGTATGGATTTTTCCCAGAGATGAGTTGCAGCTGGGAGGGCATCCGCTGTGTAAAACGTGCTGGATAAGTTGGCGGTTCATTCCGCTGTGGTGACCCCGGATTAATAAAGGGACTAAGCTGAAAAGAAAATGAATGAATGAATGAATGAATGAATGAATGAATGAAAGGATAAGTTGGTGGGTCATTCCGCTCTGAAATAGAAACTAAGCCGAAAGCAAATGAATTAATTAATTTAAATTATGCTAATGTTTTCGTTGTGTAAAGTCAGTTTAATTCAAAACTATATCCTGTAAATTGCCTTTGATAAACAGAAACAAATAAGCAGTTGTTGGCTACTGTGTGCAGGTAATATTTCTTTCTGTTAATCATATAAATAGCTCAGGCATCACAGTCTGATCAGAAAAAAAACAAGAAGCAAAATAGGGCTGTTGTTAATGCTCTTTAGATAATATAGAAAATGAAACTGCATAACAATGCTCCAAGAATAGCGATAATTAATAGAGGGAATGTTTTTGTTAATTTATCAAATTGAATTGACCTCATGTGTCCTTTTTTAAAATCCGTTTTCAATTAAAAACGTTCTCGTGAAATGCCTTCAGAGAAAAAAAGAGGAACAAAAAAGCGTATTATTAATATGCGGCAAGATGGCTCAGTGGTAAGCACTTAGAAGCAAGGTCGCTGGTTCAACTCACGGCTGGGCCAGTTGGCATTTCTGTGTGGAGTTTGCATGTTCTGCCTGTGTTTTGGCGTGGGTTTCCTCCGCGTGCTCTGGTTTCCACCCCAGTTCAAACACATGTGCTATAGGTGAATTGGATGATCTAAATTGGCTGTAGTGTATGTATGTGTGTGTGTGTGAATGTGAGTGTCTATGGGTGTTTCCCAGTACTGAGTTGCAGCAGGAAGGGAATCTGCTGCATAAAACATATGCCGAAATAGTTGGCGGTTCATTGATAAATAACGCTGTAAGCTGAAGGAAAATGAATGAATGGATGTTTTTGCTAATTTATCCAATCGAATTGCATTTCATTTGGGAGTAGAGATGAGGTTTTCAAGGTGAATGTGTACCTTGAATCTAAGGGTCGAACAACAAAAAATAAGGCCAAGAATCTTGTGTTATTCTGGAGTCAGATCTGAGTTTCAATAGTCATGTCAAAGCAGTTAGTAAATCAGTATATTATCATCTCAAAAACATTGCAAGAATTAGATGCTTTGTTTCCAGTGAAGACTTCTTTATGCTTTTATCAGCAGCAGGGTGGGTTACTGTAACAGCCTCCTATAACGGGCCTTCCCAAAAAGACAGTCAGACAGTTGCAGCTCATCCAGAACGCTGTGGCCAGGATTCTGACCAGAACCAGGAAATCAGAGCACATCACACCTGTCCTCAGGTCTTTACACTGGCTCCCAGTTACATTCAGAATAGATTTTAAAGTATTACTACTTGTCTATAAATCACTAAATGGCCTAGGACCTCAATACATTACAGATATGCTGACTGAATACAAACCTAACAGATCACTCAGATCTCTAGGATCATATAAACTAGAAATTCCAAGAGTTCAGTCAAAGCAGGGTGAATCTGCCTTCAGCTACTAACAGCACCCCATACTGCTGGAATCAGCTTCCTGAAATGATCAGATGTGCTCCAACATTAGGCACATTCAAATCAAGACTGAAAACACCGAATTTGCAGTCCTTTTTTTTGCAGTTTTTGTTTTCGTGAATCCACCAGAGGCTGCTGTGTTTGCTTTTTCAGATTTTAAATTTCTCTCGCAAGTGCCATTCACGCCTGCTCTTCTCGCATAAATCCACCAGAGGCCGTTGTCGACTGACTGACTGACTGACCAACTGACCGATTTTTTCCCCCCACCCTCCCCCTTCCCTAAACCCAGCCAATAGTGTTTTCAAAAACCCTAATTGACCCGCCCACCCACTTCCCTAAACCCAACCGACAGTTTTAAAAAAGCAATCCAGAAAAAAGAGAAGCTCTTGCCTGACTTTTACCATGTTTTCAGACTGCTGAGACATTTCAGCTGCTGTCTGGTCTTTCACTGCCTTTCTACACCTCTCTTTCTTTGTGTGTTCAATACTTTTTCCCTGCATCATTTCATTTTATTTCACATAACTTAATTCATAAACTAATTAGATTTGTTTTCTTTGCATATTTGGATTTCTTTGGATGTTACTAACATCCGGAGAAAAACTTTAATTCAGCAGCAGCTTTAGAAATATGTTTCCTGAGTAAAATGGTCACGTGTTGAATACTTATTTTCCCCAATGTAGCTTATATCTAGTGAAAGGGGTAACATAGGAGCTCTTTACCAGTGCTTAATTTGTGAATTGTGAGGTCCCGGAACAGATCGGGGTAACGGATCCAGCATGGTTGGGGAGTCATGGAAGAAAGTGAAAGTGAACAGCAGATGGGGGAGGAGGGCTGTTGATGAGGGGGATTGGTAAAATGAGGTGCCGGATCAGATTTCAGAGGTGCCGGATATGGTGTGTTCCGGCAAAAAAATGTATGCCTGGCCCTTTAACTTACAAACTCTGGTACACATGCGCTACATGTTCCACATGTTCCAGTGTCCACTGGTTAGGATTCCTGCTGATGTTAAGAGGTCTTGAAAAGAGAAAGAGGTGAAGCAGACCAGGATGAGGTTGGGAAAATGTGTTCATTAATCCGAGCTGTGTGCAAAGAGTGTTAACCGCCGAGGCACACTTTGATCATCAAATGCTTATTTCTGAGAGAGAGAAGTGGGTGGAAAGGTAATGACAGTGTGCCTGAATCAACTGGACTTTGAATAAGCTGATTTTTTTTTAAAGGCCTTTCGCCCCTTCTGCCAAATATTTTCATTATAAAATACTTCTCAAGCCAAAAAGCTATGATTTCTTGGCTTTATCAAGGGCGCTGAGAGCCATTTCCAGATGGCACAAAGTCGCACTGAAACAGTGGGAAGGATCATTTGTTTTCTCCAATATGCAAAAGCAGCCAGAAGGTGCAATAAACTTTAGAAATTTGATTTGTTTCTGATGTTAAAATGCTTTCTCATATCCCGGTTAACTGAATAAGTAAAGACAAGGGGGATATTTTCTAAAAGTTTCAATCTGTCTTTGTAGTGGACAACAGAAGATGTTCTGCTGAATAAAAATAGACAATAAAAACACTGTATGTAACCCTGGACTACAGATTTTATATTGCATTGGGGATATTTGTGGCAATAGCTACAAAAAAAAAAGAATTGTATGGGTCAAAATTATGCTTTTGTTTTACAACAAAAATCTTTAGATTATTAAGTGAAGATTATATTTTATGAAGACATTTTCTTACTGTAATATATATATATATATATATGGGCCCCTTGTTTACTCTTTTCCCCAATTACTTTTAATAACTCATTTCTAATAACTGAATATTTTATCTTTGCCTTGATGACAGTAAATAATATTTGACTAGATATTTTTCAAGACACTTCTATACAGCCTAAAATGACATTTAAAGGCTTAACTAGGTTAATAAGGTTAACTAGGCAGGTTAGGGTAATTAGGCAAGGTATTGTATAATGATGGTTTGTTCTGCAGACTATTGAAAAAAGAAATAGCCTAAAGGGGCTAATAATTTTGACCCTAAAATGGTTTTGAAAAAATTTAAAACTGCTTTTATTCTAGCCGAAATAAAAAGAAGAAAAAATATTATCAGACATACTGTGAAAATGTCCTTGCTCTGTTAAATATCATTTGGGAAAAACTTTAAAAAAAAAAAAAGAAAAAAACCAAAGGGGAGCTAATAATTCTGACTTCAATTGTGTGTGTGTGTGTGTGTGTGTGTGTGTGTATATATATATATAAATTATGCAAATACAAGTCACAATTTATGCTAGAAACAAATCATTACAACCCAGGCTCATTCTGATTATGTACCCCTATATACATAATATATCTCTGGAGGTATGTTTTTTTTTGCAGCTTTTGTTTTTGTAAATCCACCAGCGGCTGCTTTTTCAGATCTCAAATTTCTCTCGCGAGTACCATTCGTGCCTGCTCTTCTCACGTAAATCCACCAGAGGCCGCTTTTGACTGACTGACTTAATAACTGACCAAGCAACCGAAACCCAACTGACAGTTTTAAACAGCAAAAAGAAAAGCCCTCTCGGCAGCTATTTATTTGTTTATTTTATTTTTTGGCTTACACATGACTTGCACATGACTCTGCATCTCAAGTTTGCCGACGTACATGTCAAGCCACTGGACAACTGCTAACTGGAAGAGCCATCCATATGGAGGTAAGCGGTCAGCTGGTAGTGTGAAAAGGATCTTACTTCGCTCATGGCACCATGGAACCATGAATTCTGCTGTGTACCAAAATATCCTTAAAGAAAATGTCCAGCCATCTGATAGTGACCCCAAACTTGGGTTCTGCAGCAGGACAATAATCCAAAGTACAGCAGCAAATAAACTTCTGAATGGCTGAAGAAAAACAAAGTGAAGACTTTAGAGTGGCCTAGTCAAAGTCCTGACCTGAATCCAATTGAGATGATGTGGCATGACCTTAGAAAGGTGGTTCATTTTGGGCCAATGTGGCCAAATTATAACCATTCTGCAAAGATCAAAGGGCCAGAATTCCTCCACTAACCTGCAAGTTATTGAAAATGCTTCATTTCAGTTGTTGCTGCTAATGGTGGGCCAACCATTTATTAAGTTTAGGGGGCAAACACTTTTTCACACAGAGCTATGTAGATTTGTATTTTGTTTTCCCTTATCAATTATAACCTTAATTTAAAAACGGCATGATCTGTTTACTTGTGCTATCTTTGACTAATTTGTTTGATGATCTGAAACATTAACGTGTGACAAACGCAAGAAATCAGTAAGGGGGCAAACACTTTTTCACACCACTTTTTATTGGGCATTATGTCATTCATTGCGACTACACATTACTTTACGGAGAGCTTATGACCTACCAACTAAGTCCTGCCTTAAGATCATGTGGTGCAATTGAGATAAGAACAAATTTATTTACAAACTAGCAAGTAGTTACTAAGCCTCTAGTGTGGACTTTGCGTTCCAGTTTAAGCAAGAACATACGAACAGCTGGTGCAAACCTACAAGGTCTCTAGATGGGTGTTGGTGCACATGTTCCACATGATTAAAACCTTTGCGATGGATTTCATCAGCTCAAGAGACTCTCTTATATAATACCATCTCAATAATGTGGCTGTTTCTCGCTCAGCCGACTTACAGAAGGATCAATCCATCTAAATGCCACCACACAAAGGAATAGCACTAGTTAAAACCGATGAACTTGGCTCCGTAAGGTTGAAGCGTGTGATCGATATCTCCTTTTCTTTGATAAGTTCTGGTTGGTCAATAGCGCATTGAATATCTAAGACTGTGACCCCGGGACAGAAGACGGCAGGTGAGGTGCTCTCCAGCATTGAAGTCAATTATGGAAACAAAAGGAGCTCTGAAATGGCATTTTAGTCAGGACTGGTTCATTCAGAGCGCACCATGCACAGCTGTTGTGTTCCCATTTACAGATGTACGCCAAACAAGAGTGTAAACACCCAGCGGTTTCTGCTGGAGAATCAGCCGATGCCGCAACTTTTAATTCCAGCACACTCTCAGTGTGTGCTGCAGGAAAATAACAAAATATCACATTTCTCAAACTCACACCTCCCACCGTCGGGGCTGAGTACAATTTGCTGGCGGAGTAATTTGCAGTAATGGTTATTTATGATGGGAAGAGGCTGTAAAAGTTATTTCAGTCTCTCAAATCAGCTAGTGAAGAAAAATAAAAGCTGAACGTTTACAGGTTATTACTTGTGCTGGTGGTAAAGCATTACGAGTGTGTCAACTGCTGGGTTATAGGAGCGTTTTGAGCGTGTAGTGCAGCGGTTCTCAAAGTCTCAATTTAAAGGTCCTGAATTTTTGTCAATGTCAAAGGGCCAGAAAAATTGGTTGTAACCAGTGGTGTAGTCGGGGCTATACGCACGTATACTCAGTATGCCTACTTTTTTCCATGAGCTGTTTGGGTATTACGACTTCTGAGGATCAATATTTGCGTATACCCTCGGTATACTCACTTGTTTTTCTGATTAGACTTCCCTAATTTACGTGTATTTAAATGTTTTGTTTTTTTTACTTGCATCTTATTTGTTGCAATCAGTGCAGTTTTGTTTAATTTCCTCCATTCCCCGCGCCCTGACGACCGCAGCAGCTGGGAGAACATTTCGGGAGTTTTCCGATAACGACGACAAGTCAACTAAATGATGTCTCGCTGAAACACTGAGGTAAAATTATTTTTAAAAAGCATGGGCATCGCTTTAGCCTCCTATATTTCTATTCAGTGCCTCTAAATGTTTTGCGATTTCCTCATGAACTGTACACTACTAAATGATCACCTCAGTCCACTTTAAATTTGACATGAAAACAGCGGCAGACTTCCGCTCCTCTGTTTATAACTCGTTTTTCGTTTAATCAGCAAACCACAGCTTTGCAGAGTGAGAGCAGAAGGTGTGTTTATCTATAGATTGTTATAATATCTGCATATTTGCAGTTCTTTGCTATAGAAACACTTGTATCACATGTACCAATCGGGTTTCCCCATCTACTGTTTCCTCGGCGCTCCCCTCATCATCACAGCTGTTCCTCCATCAAAAATGCAACTCTTAACGAACATTTATTATCAATTAACTCTGATTATAAAACACATTACAGTGCATGTGGCATTATATATCATTAGATTTTAGATTAGATTCAACTTTATTGTCATCACACATGTACAAGTACAAGGAAACGAAATGCAGTTTAGGTCTAACCAGGAGTGCAATAGCAGCAAGTGCAGGATACAGGTATAAGTTATAAAGTGCAGTTATAGAAAAATTATGGTGATATTTACAAATGGATGTACTATCAACATTATATACAGGTTGTGTCAGCTATGAACAGAGATTTACAATAGATGGATAAATGTACAGGTTGCTATTAATAATCAGAAGTGTGCAGATAGATAAACATAATTACAAATGTATATGTCCAGTGGATGTGTACATAATTTACAAATGTACATGTGCAGTGGGTATGTACAGTTCAAATAAATGAATCAGTGCAATGAATATGTGCAATTTTTAAATGTGCAAATGTTAAGTAGTGCAGTGATTATGATGAGTCTGAGTTATGAGGAGAGGAGAGTGGGGTGTATTAGGGGGGCAAAAAGTCAGTGGGGAGCAGAGTTCAAGAGGGAGACAGCTCTGGGGAAGAAGCTGTTCTTTAGTCTGCTGGTTTTTGTCCGGGGGAGCCTGAAGCGCCTGCCAGAAGGCAGGAGAGAAAACAGTCTGTGAGCAGGGTGAGAGGAATCTTTAAGAATACTGCGTGCTCGGCACAGACAGTGTTTCCTCTGGATGTCCTCTATGGCTGGCAGTGTGGTCCCTGTGATGCGTTGGGCAGTTTTCACCACCCGCTGCAGTGCCTTACGCTCCGCAACAGAGCAGCTTCCATACCAGACTGTGACACAGTTCGTCAGGATGCTTTCTATTGTGCAGCGGTAGAAGTTCACCAAGACGGCTGATGACAGCTGGTTCTTCTTAAGTTGCCTTAAGAAAAATAGGCGCTGGTGAGCCTTCTTGACCAGGCTGGAGGTGTTGGTGGTCCAGGAAAGGTCCTTGGAGATGTGGGTCCCCAGGAACTTGAAGGATGATACAGGCTCGACGGCCATCTCATTGATGTAGATGGGATCATGTGAGCCTGTTCGTCCCTTCCTGAAGTCCACAATGAGCTCCTTGGTCTTGTCGGTGTTAAGGAGCAGATTATTGTTGGTGCACCACGTGGCCAGATGCTGTATCTCCTCCCTGTAGGCAGTCTCATCATTGTTGCTGATTAGACCAATCACTGTGGTGTCATCTGCAAATTTGATGATGGCGTTGGATCTGTTCACAGGCCTACAGTCGATGGTGAAAAGGGAGTAGAGGAAAGGGCTCAGCACACAGCCCTGTGGTACACCAGTGTTGAGTGTGACGGTGGTGGAGCAAATGTGGTCTGATCTAACATTCTGAGGTCTGTTAGTCAGAAAGTCCATAACCCAGTTACAGAGAGACGTGTCTATATCCAGGTCTCTAAGTTTGATCATTAACTTAGAGGGTATGACAGTGTTGAATGCTGAGCTGAAGTCAACAAACAGCATTCGTGCGTATGTGTTTTTATTGTCCAGGTGTGTGAGTACAGAGTGCAGTGCTATGGAGACTGCATCTTCTGTGCTCCTGTTGCCACGGTAGGCAAACTGATGTGGGTCCAGTGTGGATGGCAGAGAGTCTTTCAGATGTGCCAGGACCAACCGCTCAAAGCACTTCATGATGATGGGTGTGAGTGCTACCGGGCGGTAGTCATTCAGGCATGTTGGGCTGGAGTGTTTCGGCACTGGCACAATAGAGGTGGTTTTAAAGCATGTTGGCACAGCTGCTAGGTTAAGGGACAGGTTGAAAATGTCTGTGAATACCCCAGCGAGCTGTTCTGCACATGCTTTGAGGACACGCCCAGAATTACCGTCTGGTCCAGCAGCCTTACGCACATTGATCCGACTCAGTGCGGTGTAGACTTCTGAGGAGGTGAGTGTAATGGGTGAGTGGTCGGTTGAGGAAGTGATCCTGATGTAGGGTTCATTATTGTCTCTTTCAAAGCGGGCATAAAAGTCATTTAGCTCGTTCAGGAAGGAGACATTTGTGGCTGTGGGTGTGGAATGGCTGGGTTTGTAGTTGCTGATGGCCTGTATGCCCTGCCACATGCGCCGAGGATCAGAGTTGGAAAAGTGCTCCTCTAGCTTTAGCTTGTAGCAGTGCTTGGCCTTTTTGATGCCCCTCTTCAGATTAGCCCTGGAAGTGCTGTAGGCCTGTGCATCCCCTGATCTGAAGGCAGTGTTGCGTGCCTTCAGCAGGAGGCGCACCTCCTTGTTCATCCATGGCTTTTGATTTGGGTATGTGGTGATCTGTTTCTGGGTTGTTACACTGTCAATGGTGGTGTTGATGTATTCCAGAACAGAGGAAGTGTAGCTGTTAATGTCTGTGTGAGAGCCACATGTGGCCTGGGAAGCAAACATACTCCAGTCTGTGTGTTGAAACCTGTCCTGGAGTGTGGAGTCTACCCCCGCTGGCCACACTTTGATGGTCCTCACTGATGGCTTCACACGGTTGATGAGGGGCGAGTATCGGGGGGTGAGGAACAAAGAAAGGTGATCTGATTGACCCAGGTGGGGGAGGGGGGTAACAGCATAGGCTTCAGCCATGTTTGTGTATACCTGGTCCAAAGTCTTGTTTCCCCGTGTGTGACAGAAAATGTTTTGATGGAATTTGGGGAGCACTGTCTTTAAGTTTGAGTGATTAAAATCCCCCGCAACAATAAAAGCAGCCTCCGGGTGAGCAGTCTGTTGTTTGCTGATGGCTGCATGAAGTTCATTCATAGCAAGCTTTGCATCAGCATCGGGTGGAATGTAAGCAGCGATTATAAAGGTGGAGGTGAACTCCCGTGGCAGATAAAATGGTCTGCATTTGACCATCAGAAATTCCAGGTTAACAGAGCAATGTCTCCCAACGATGACAGAGTTTGTGCACCACGCTTTGTTAATATAAATGCATAATCCTCCGCCTCGGGTCTTACCGGAGTCATCCGCCGCTCTGTCTGCTCGGAATGTCTGATGCTCAGTTAAAGATACAGCGTTGTCTGGTATCCCGCTGTTTAGCCATGTTTCTGTGAAAATCATGACATTACAGTTCCATAATCTTTTGCTGTGGTTGATGCGCAGTCTAATCTCATCCATTTTGTTCACCAGGGACCGTACATTGGCGAGGAAGATGCTGGGTAAAGAGAGCCGGTGTGGTGTTAGCTTTAGCTTAGCTCTTAGCCCGCCGCGCTTCCCCCGCCTTTGTTTACGTTCGCGTCGCCGTCTCCGAGCACTTCTGCCCGGCCGGACAGAGCGATCAGCCTCGGGTGTCCTGGCGATCTCTGGGATGAGTCGTAGATTGCTGATAAAACTGTCCGAAATGCACAAACCAATATCCAAGATCTCCTGTCGGGTGTACGATGTAAAGGCATTACTGTTCTGCACGAACAGACCCGAAATGAGCAGGAAAAATACTGCAAAATTGCAGAAACTGGAGAGACGCCGAGCCTCGCGATGTGTACGCGCCGCCATCTTAGTCTATACATTCATGCACAGGATTAAACAGTGACAGAACCACTCAGTGAATGTCCTCATTTTAACTGCATATCAGAGTGAGATCAGAGTGAAATATTGTGTTGTATCTTTGTTACAAATTATTTACTATTATGACTTATATTATTA
>CAIGQZ010001210.1:7403540-7423219 GCA_903798205.1 Danio tinwini
TTCACTACGCACCTATCAGATGATCCCTAAGCTACTATAAATACCCTGGGTTTCATATCACTGCTATCTTCGCTTTGAAGAATCCCCCCATCCACCCCTTCTCCTCCTCTTCTAGACGGGTGACACGGTGGCCCAGCACTTAGTGCTGTTGCCTCACAGCAAGAATGTCAATGGTTCTAGGCTTTACCAACCAGCGGGCATTTCTGTGCGGAGTTTGCAAGTTCTCCCCGTGTTCACGTGGGTTTCCCCCGGGTCCTCCGGTTTCCTCCCACCGGTTAAAAACATGCAACCTAAGTTATTGATTAACCAACACTATAGATATGCTCAATATATTGTACCTATATCATTAAAGAGAATTACTATCTGCTCTTCAATCACCACAATAGGGGAGTTCTCGAGATCTACCTGAGCTCAATCTCCCCCGTTGCCTTGCAACGGGAGGGAGCCCCGGGCTCGAGGATCTCATGAGCTCAGGGCTCTCTCCCGGGACAGCATGCCAAACAAGCTTATAATTAATCATCAGCTAAGTGTGAACTCTTGAATTTCTGTTTAACAGAAAGAAGTTTTTTTTATGCAATTCTGAGCATAATAGTTTTAATAACTCATTTCTATTTGTTTTAATTTCTAATTGATTTCTTTTATCTTTGCCATGATGACAGTACATAATATTTTACTAGATATTTTTCAAGACACTAGTATTCAGCTTAAAGTGCAATTAAAGGCTTAACTAGGTTAATTAGGCAAGTCATTGTTTAACAAGGGTTTCTCAGTAGACAATCAAATTAAAATATTGCTTAAGGGGGCTAATAATATCGACCTTAAAATGGTTTTTAAAAAATTAAAAACTGCTTTTATTCCAGCCAAAATAAAACAGATAAGACTTTCTCCAGAAGAAAAAAATATTATAGGAAATACTGTGAAAAATTCCTTGCTCTGTTATTGAGTTACTCTCATAAAAAGTAACTAGTTACGTCACTTAGTCCGAATCCTTATTAGCCCTACCCCTCGTTTTGCGCATTCACGTGAAGGGGCAGGGTTTCCAATTCTCTTTAGCTTGAATATGTAGGGCTAAGTAGAAGGGCTAGATAGCCCTTGAAACAGATTTTTCAGGACCACACTCGAAACCAAGGATAAAAAAAAATCCCAGAATACACCATCTACAACAGCAGAATGGCTGCACACAGAAATCAGGAGATGCAGAAAATCTTTTTTGTCATTATTATGAATTTTTACAACAAACAAGCACACGTTTTAATACATTCATAATTCATACAAACAATCATGCTTTGAAAAAAAACGCTAAAATAAAAATCGCTAAGTTTCTCTATCAATAATCCCTAATAATAACTCCTGTATAGCAGTCCCACAACATTCTGACACTCGATGACACTCAAACACCCTGTCAGAAAAGTCTAGTGGCTGAGAATGAGCTTTTTACAGTGTCTGCTGTAATGTTAATGTTGTTTTTTTTCTGTGTTTACAGATGAATATGGCCATTTTGTAAATGCGCAGTATAGTTCCGATCTTATTGCCACATTATGTTGTTATGATAACATAATATATGCCTTCAGTGATTTCCTGAAGATAAATACCAAAAAATAACACAACATGAAAAACTGCAGCAGTCGCGATCATCGCTCTCATATCGAGATGACGTATGATGACGTGTGCAGGTGTTGTAGTGGTGTCCCATTTCTGAGGGGTAAATTTTTAAGCCCTTCCCCTTCACACTCTGCCAAGGGAAAGGGGTAGGGGTACAAAAATAAAATTGGGATTGGGCCTACTTTTTTATAGCAAGTGATGCATTATGTTACTTTTGAATAACTTTTGCATTACTTTTGCATTACCTGGCTAAGGCTTGATGTCTTTCAGAACTTTTTTTTTTCTTCTTCTTTTTTTTAATAGAAAAGCTTTGAAATTAACAACACACTGTATAACCACTACCTTCATTTACCTTAAAAAAACACATTTAAAAATATTTCAGGATAATGTTATCTGAGAACTTCCTGACCCCAAAGCTATACATGCTGCATATACAGATTATTGAAGGCTTAAAGCAGTGCGTTTGTTACTATTTGTACTATTTGTCTTAAGTAAAAATCACTGTCCATTGAGACAATCCCCTTTTCCTTTTCTTTGATGCATTCAAAATAATGAACACATTCTCTTATTGACTGCGTGATTCATTGTGACTACTTTTATTTATTTTTTATTATTGGAAATTTGTTATTAAAGCTATTATGTTTAAAAATGTGTTAGAAAAAAAAGTTAACTTATGAGAGATGTACATAAAAGAGTACAATTTAACAGCAGGATTAATAATTTTGATGTCAACTGTAAGTTACAAGATCTGAAATACAATTTACATATTTAGGAAACCTATTAGACTTAATGTAATTACAAATGTAAGTATCAACTTAGTTTCATATTCCTGAGAAATAAAAACCTACACTACTTGACAAAAGTCTTGTCGTCGATCACAGTTGTAAGAACAACAAATAATAACTTGACTACTAGTTGATCATTTGAAAAAGTGGCAGAAGGTCGATTTTTCTGATGAATCATCTGTTGAACTGAATCCCAATCATCATACATGCTACAGAAGACCTACTGGAACCAGCATGGACCCAAGAATCTCACAGAAATCAGTCAAGTTTGGTGAAGGAAAAATCATGGTTTGGGGTTACATTCAATACTGTATATTATTTCTGTTTAGTGACAAGACCTTTGTCTAAGCAAAGTCAGACCTTACTGTCCTAATTAAATCATAAAAATCAAGGCATGATCATATTTTAGTTTTGTCAAATAAGCATAATCTAGAGGCCTTTGCCTTTCATATAAGCCACTTCTGATACCAAATGATCAACTAGATGTCAAGTTATTATTTGTTTCTCCTAAAACTTGGATAGGCGACAAGACTTTTGTCAGGTAGTGTACGCAGTATAAGACAATATTGACATACAATGAAAGCTGGCTATAAAGTTAATGTGGCATCCCGCAGATGAATTGTTCCTGGAAGAATATGATGAGAAACACTATTTTTTTAAACAGTATGATGGCGACAGTATTGTTTTATACAGTCATCATTCATAGCTCTGATTCAGACTGAAACTTTTTAGCTTCCCATTGCCGGTCAATTATTTCCTTGATTCCTCGTCCTCGCTGATGGTGGACCAGTTTCAGGACTGACCGCTGTGTCTTATTTTGCAGCCTTTCCTATTTAAATTCCCTCTATAGCAATTAATCACTCTCTTAATTGGATCTGTGTATCTTAATCGCAAAGGGCCTCTTGGTTAGTTTCAATCTGTGACTCTGATGTAGAAGGAAGGAAATAATTAATGACTTGGTTTTTGCAAAAGGCAAGATACCGTTGATATCCCACTGTTTTGCTTCACCACAGGATCCTGTGTACCCCTGCTCTCTGATAGATAACTGAGAACTGCAATCAGTTTTTAACTGTTTCTTCAGCATTTTTCTTTGGAACTACAGAGATTATAAGTTATGAGGCGAGTGATTTATGCTATGAAAGTAGAGCCGTTTTGGCGGCCGCGACTGTCCCTGGTGTGGAAACCATTTTGTAATGAAAAATACACAAGACTTTGAGAACTATGGAGTCAGATATTCTGCTTTGAACCTGTGCTGACACGTCTGTCTATGTTTTGGTCATTTAACCTGCCCACTGCCAGTTTAGCCAATTATATTTCAGCACCCCGTTGCCTAGATGGAAAACCGCATATTTCATTCATTCAGTGATGAAGGCTCTTAAAGTATGTGTCTGCAACCATACAGAATAGTGCACTCACTGCACTCCAACAAAATGGTAAGGTTTATAATCTAAATTAATACACATTAAACCTCTTTAAAATGATTAAATGCACATGCTGAATCACTGATATGCGTTGGTTTGCACTGAGTCACAGTTCTGAAATTCAATTTTAAACGTTTTTTTTTTTTTTCAAGATCTGAGGTGAACTATCTGCTGCTGCTGTTTTCAGTAGTATGGCAATAAATGTCATGTAAAGTGGCATTTAAATTCACATTGTTAGCATTTAACACTGAATAAAACACATGAGGTGTACCTGAGGTTATTATTGTAAGCTGCAAGAAATAGAAGCTGTAAAAAACAGAAGCAGTTTCTAAAATATACATTTCAGGTATTGGTCAGAACAAATCCTTTTAATATGGAAAATATTCCTTCTATCGTGTGCCGTTGCTTTTATTTAAACACAATTTAAATCGGCCTTGAATCAGACTTTAGGCTCGATAGTCAGGCATGCTCCTGTTGGTGTCTTCAATCTGGCAACCTGCACTTGTGTGTGTTTTAAACCAGGAGTGCAATACCTAGTTCAGCCACTTGGTGTTAAACTTACATACTGCACCTTTACAGCAACATTTCAGATGCGATATGACAGAAACATTTACATACCCAGTGAAATGGTAAAGGCTTCTAATCTAATTATTACCTATTAAACCTCTTTAATTCATCATTACTATGCTACTGAATGACTGACGTTGTTGCACAGACTTTCATTTTTAAATCATCTGCTAGTTATTTTTATTTTTAAGATATGAGGTGAACTATCTGCTGCTGCTTTCAGAAGTATGGCAATAAATTGCACGTAAAATTGTATTTAATCTCGCATTGGGAGCATTTAGCACTGAATAGAGCACATAATTTGTACCTGAGGTAATCATTGTCATAGTAGTAAATAGAAAGCATTTCTAAAATATCAAATTTGCACATTGTGTTGTGGTGTTAGGACACTGTGTTACTTTGCTACATTCTACTATGATTATAAGTATTTAATACGATAGGTTGGGATACAGGATGGGAGGTTCAATCAGTCAACAGCAATCTGGCCTGGTCAGTTTTTGCACCCTCTAGTGGATTAATGTGAGAAGACAATGCGCGAGTGAAATTTGAGGTCATCAAAAAGAGTACACAGTGGCAGTTTATACATTTATTAGGGACCAAACGCCGCTCAGAGATTTACGCCCTGGGTTTGCGTGTCTTCTCACGGACAGTATGTCGACACTCTGAAGTTAGTCAGAGGGTGCAGGATTAACTAATATTCAAATAGACTGGTTGCAAACTGCTCACTCATCCTAAAAGAATAGCTCACTCACCCAAAACCATGCATCTTGCTAAAATCAGCAGTTAGATGATAAAAGATCTCCATGCTATCGTGACAAAACGATGCCGCAACATAAGGGTAGTGCAGACTTAATCTACTGGATATAAAAGATTTCAGGAGAATTCAGAATGAGTCAAAACTTAACATTTTATTCGTCAGGTAAAATTGTATTATGCTAATTATATAATAAAACAATAATAAAGCCAATTCAGAGATGATACTGTAACAATATAACATCCATTACTCAAAGATAAATCAAAGAGTTAGAGATGCAAACCTGATCAGAGAAATACATTGCGGCATAAGTCTCAGAGTTGCTGCAACGGGGTCTTGGCTACAAGATTCCCATGACCCATATCACATCTTTACCATATATACTCAACTCAGAACAAACAGCCATAAATTCAAGACAATAGAAGCATCACAGAGACCCCTGCCTGGTGAATTTGATATGTTAATCATCTGGGGGGAGCATCTGGCAGAGATTTTATCAAAGTTAAAAACCAAATCAACATACACAAATGAAATATTATAGTAAAATTAAGACCACTTTACCAATCACACAGAGACATTTAAAAAGATACCAAACATGAATACAGAGCTACAAGATACACCCATTTAAAACCTTAAGCATTTTATGTGGAATGTGCTCTGATCAGTAAGTCACTTAAAGGCCAAGAAGGGGGCTTGAGATGAAAGGAGAAGGGTGAACTTTCCTGCATTTCCCCCGGGTGAGGTGTAGCTCTGTTTCCAACCTACGTTTGGATTGTCAACAGTGATTTGAATAGAACAGTTGAACAGCTGGTTTCCTGATTTTCTTCTCAGACCAGAAGTTTGTTGTTTTATTGCATCTCATGAAATTCCATATCAGCTCTCAGGATCTGACATTCTGGAGAGGTGTAGCCATCTTACAAGTGTTTGATGTATGATGTTTGAGGATAACAGAGCTACATTTTAACTTTATATTTCACTTTAAAATAAAACCTGCAGCTTCTCCACTATGGACGTCAAGCTTTCTCCAGCCTCCGGTGCTTAGACTGCAGCTCTGCACAAGACATTTGGCCATAAGAAAAATGGTTGTGCCCAACTGAGCCTGCTTTCTCTCAAGGTTTTTTAATCCTTCACTTTCGCCAATTGGTGAAGTTTTTTTCCTCGCCACTGTCTTGCATGGTTCGGGACTTGTAGAGCTGCGCATCGATGGATTTGCTCTTTAGCATTTGAACTCTCAGCAGGGAAAATTAAACCACACTGACCTGAACTTCAACACTGAAAACTGAACTGACACGGTTTCAATTTATTATAATCCTCTATGTGAAGCTGCTTTGACACAATCTACATTGTAAAAGCGCTATAGAAATAATATTAAGATTACTTGAATTGAAATTTAAATTGCAAATAGAAATAATAATTTGGTATAAAATGTATGGGTAACACTTTATTTGATGGTCCCTATTGCACATTTTCTTGACTAAATGTTGCTTTGCAACTACATGCCAATTAATTCTCAATTGAGTATTAGTAGACTGTAACTGACTGTAAGAAACTTTGCAAGTACATGTAATTTACACTAACCCTACCCAACCTAACAGTATAATTATAATCTATTGAGAATTAGTTGGCATGTAGATGCAATGTAACTTAAATTCAACAAAATGCGGACCATCAAAATAAAGGGATACTAATGTATTTTAATGATCATTTATATAAATGACAAACAGGGGAAAATCCCTTTTTGTTACTTAAAATAATACCAACGTTCAACATCTTGATTATCCCATATATTTGCATCACTGTGGTTACATTAATTGCAGTGGGGAGTCCCAGTGGAAGAGCAGGGTTAGGTTAATTGCCCTAATCAGATGTACAATGGCTAGAAGACAGAACTGACGTCTTAATAATACTTCAGATCCATGGACCACCCCTTCTTACAAACGATCCCCTGACCTTCATAGCAAAAGCAATAATCATGAAGTGATTATACCATATGTGTCTTTAGCGAGTGGGGTTTTCCAAGTCATTGTCTCTGAGAGCTGGACGATAGGGATTGTGGGAATGACAGTGGAGTAATGGGAGTGGGGGGAAAAAAACAGGACCGCAGTTTTTCTGTGTGAGATGAAGACAAGGTTGTGGTGGTTGGCACAACTTGTAAACCTGAAGAGAATATGAAAAATATGTCACATTTTCACATCTTTCCAACTGCTATTGTTTTTTGTTTTGTTTTTCTGTGAATTGCAACACTATTAAGACTAATTTGGATTACATGGTTCTTAAAGAACCCCTATTATGGGTTTTTGGTAATGACCTTCCATGTAGTGTGTAACACAGCTCTAAGTGAAGTGAAATACCCAGTGTGGTGAGGGGGCGTGGCTGAGAGCTGTGGGAGCGAAACGAGGCCCGATACAGATTCACCTGTGGCGCGCACCTGCCTCCAATCCCACGGAAGGAGCTCTAGACTATAAGAGGAGGAACGATGGCAGAGGAGAGTGAGAGAGGACTGGGCCCGGACATATTGTTTTGCTTTTGCTTTCAGTTTGACGGCAGCCTCTGTGAGGAGCTGCTGTTCGTTTGTTTGTTTTGGTTTAGACGACAGTCTCTGTGAGGAGCTGCCGTCCCTTTTATTAACAAATACTTATTTAAAAGTTCGTCGGTTCTCTGCCTCCTTCCCGGCGGCCACCTGGGAGGCTGCTGTCAAACTGAAAGCAAAAGTAAAACAATATGTCCGGGCCCCATCCTCTCTCTCTCTCCTCTGCCATCATTCCTCCTCTTATAGTCCAGAGCTCCTTTCGTGGGATTGGAGGCAGGTGAGCGCCACAGGTGTTTCTCATCTATGGCGGGCCTCGTTTCGCTCCCATGGCTCTCGGCCACGCCCCCTTACCACACCCAGCTAAGGCTTAAATCTGAAAGTGGACAGTGTTTAAAACTATTAATCTATAAAAGAGTCGACTCATAGTGGTGCCAATGAGTCGTCGTGATAATAAGTCTTTAGCCGTTTTGGCGTGACATGGATACAAAACATAAGCCCCGCCCATTTGTTGCACACACAAACCCGGTAAAATTTAAACCTGCGGTCCTGCCCACTATCACAGTAGCAAGGAAAAAGAGGAAGATAAACAGATTCCAGTTGAACCAGGTCAGGAAGATGTTGTGCTTAGCTGGATATTATTGGAAGTGTGAGGGGAAAGTTTGTGTTATTTTCTTTACCCAAAGATGAAACTGTGAGATTCAGTGGTTGAGGTTTATTTTTGCAAAAATACCTCAGCATTATAGCCCAGCCTTGTGCAGTTCGAGTGCTTCTGGAATCTGGATGCTTACAACGGGGCACTTGTCAGCCATTTGTTAAAGGAAGGATCAGAAAAGACTATTGATGATTCAGTACATAGATCAGTGGATCAAGGATCAGTTTCCTCCTCCATTTCATAAGTGTAAGTAAGTGCATTCCCATGGCTGCCTCCTTGTTTTCTCTAGCTTGCAAATTATGTGTTTAATTGTGTTTTGTTACTTGTAACCGCTTGTACTGTATCTGGTTAACTCTTTATATTCTCTAATCATGTCTAATGCCACGTTGAAAACGTGACGTATGCCACTTTGTTTACGGATTTAAATGCGTTCGTGAGCTTGCATTCCACTGTCGTTTTTCCTTGCTATGGTCACCATCAGCTGTTCTTACACATGCAGCGGTCAAGGTTCAAAATTGGGTGAGGTGTCTGAATAACACTCAAGGCTGGAACAAGCTGACATGGCTCTCTAGGCAAGAGGCGATCACGCCACCCTCAACCCGAAAGTGAAAATTAACCGGTTCACGGATGAAAGTGAAGACCGGAAGGGAGGGGGTGGGTGTCGCGGATGAAAGTGAGGGTCGGGGATTAGCAGACACTGCCCTCACTATTCTGCTGCCCAAGGCGGCCGCCTAGGTCGCCTCTATGGATGCGCCGGCCCTGATAACACTGTTGAGAACCGGGTACTGTGTACTATGGTGTTACTCCTATAAAGCGTGTTTTGGGGGGCACGCTGTGTTCGGCATTTCACTCTGTCTCTTGCTGAATGCTGTCGACCAATCGCAACAGGCTGTCATCGATCCGATCAGCGCAGATTAGCTTTGTGCTAAGGAGGGGTTTGGGGACAAATGAATCACTGAACGATTTGTATGGGAGTCGCTGAGATAATTAGGTAAAAATTAATGCATATTATAAGATCATGAGAGTGTTTTTTGACCTTGCATGTAGATCAGCCTTTTGTTGGAGACCCTTAAAACCAAAATATGACCCTTTTTAATGTATAATAAAGGCTCTTTAAACTTACAAAGGTACACCTGAAAATGCAACAGAGAAGATTAACTGCCTTAATCCTTTATGGCATAGATCCAACAAAGTACTGGAAATATTCCTCAGAGATTTTGGTCTATTCTGATATGACAGCATTGGTGCAGATTAGTCTGCATCATGTTGTTAATGCCAAATTCGACCCTACTATCAGAATGTCGCAGCAAAAATCAAGACTCATCAGACGTGGCAACATTTTTCCAATCTTCTATTGTCTAATTTTGGTGAGCTTGTGTGAATTGTAGCCTCAGTTTTCTGTTCTTAGCTGACAGGAGTGGCACCCGGTGTGGTCTTCTGCTGCTGTAGCCCATCCGCCTCAAGGTTGGACATGTTGTGCATTCAGAGATGCTCTGCTGCAAACTTCGAATGTAGGACTGCAACAACAAATCGATTAAATAGATTCAAATCAATTACTAAAAGCATTGGCAACGGATTTCATAATCGATTCGTAGTGTCGCGTGACACGAAGATGTTTGATTTTCAAAAAAAGTTTAGTTGAGCGCGGAGCGGAGTGAACGCACGCTGCCTCTCTCACGCACTGATGCCAGCAGAGTTCGGCATCTCATAGACAGGACAGAGCAAAAACAATTGAGCTAACGTTAGAGGAAAGATACATGACGAAGGCAGAGAAATCTGTGCGACCCTAGTCATCCCAGGTGTGGGAGCATTTCACACTAAATAAACAATTTAATAAAAATTCAAACTGAGCTTTGATGCGTTGGCTGCAGCTGAGCCAGAGAAAGACGTGTCATATTAACACAATTATGCCGTGTTTTTAACCACCCAATGCTTATAACTTAACCACGTATATTATACATATTAGATATGAAATTTGGGAGATGAATTTACGTGCTGAATCCTGCGTTGTACTTTTATGAATGAGGCATATGACCGGATGCAAGTAAACACGGCGATGCCCAGCTCATGTCACTATCAAGATCATTTATACGTCTTTTAGACGACAAAAAGCACTCACTTACACGTTTTTGTGAATTGGAGGTAGTTGTTATCAGGTAGTTGATGATATGATGAGCAAGCGTGTGAATATTTTGTATTAAAACGAAAAGTGACAAACGCACAGTGGTGTAAAGTATACATACAAATACTCAAATTACTGTAATTGAGTAGTTTTTCTCAGGAGTTGTAATTTACTGAGTAGTTTTAATGATGATAAAAATGTGTACTTTTACTCCACTACTTTCTTTCAACCTGCAGTCACTACTTTATTTTTCTTGCCTATGGGGATTAGAAAAATCAGTCCAGAGATTCCTGTCCAATCAAATCGCACATACTGTAGAAGGTAAATCAAATCATAATGAACTACCTCAAGATGTGTGCACTTTATAATTGCTGCAAACTGGAAGTATTAAAAGTGTCCATGAAGAGGTTTAAAGTCTTTACGCGCATTTACCCAGAGATGCATGTCATTAATGAGAAGATGACGGATGTTTACTGTATGATGACCGAAATGGCCCTAAACACCCAGCAGGCACAGGATGTAAACATGATGTCTGATTGATGTTGAACCCTAACGTCATGGGGACTTTGCATTTTGTTTGGAAATGAAAGTAAGGTTGACGTCAGAACTCAACGTCAGGCCAATGTCAATGTCCATTGTCCAACCTAAAACCAACCAAAAATCAACATCTAATGATGTTACATCAGTGCTTGACATTGTGTGAACGTTACCCCTATGACATCTATCAGACGTTGGATTTTGGTTGCCATACCTCATAAATAAATGTCAGTATTTGACGTCATATATGACGTTGGTTTAAGATGTTTGCTCGATGTTGGATTTTGGTCACTTTCTAACAACCTAAAATCAACCAAATATCTGACGTCATTATTGGACATCAAAATAAAGTTGTCCTTAGCTGCTGGCTTGACAATGAATTTTGGTCACCTGACATTAAAACCTAAATCTAACCTAATGTCTCATGATGTTGTGTGCCTGCTGGGCAATAAGTAAATGCACTACAGGATGTTACGTTTTCACACAGATGCACAAATTACATGTAAACATATCAGCTTTGACAGCGTAATACTCACTTATTACTCTTGAGTACTTTTAAAAGGGCTACTTTTTACTCATACTTTGAATAATATTTACAACAGATACTTTTACTCCATTGCACTACATCTTTAGGCCATACCTGCCAACATTTGTCTCTGAAAATCCAGGAGACGACGGGGTGGGGGGGTAGTTAGGGGGGCTGGGGGGTACACAGTAATATTTAGAGACTTGACATGGGCTGAAAGTTGGGCTCAGGCATTGCCGAACTGCATTGTGGATCCGTCGGCCCCGCATCAGTGGCGTTGATCGCTGCAGGAGTTGGGACTTTCTCAACTTTTCTATGCCGACGGAAGCGCCAGCCAATCAGATCGCTGAATGCAAATACACCAGCTCAGACAGTAGCCGATTGCTGACTAGTTTCATTGGCTGACGCTGCTATGACGATCGCGTCAGCCCCAACTTCAGACACTCTCTCTGCCAAGCCTTGATGCTGAAGCCCCATGTGACCGGGGTGTTACAGATTGTACCAATCACCTGAGGACCGGGGGAAGGGGTTAAAAATTCCGGGAGTTTTCTGGGAGAAATGAAAAATCGGGAGGTGGGTCTGAAATACGGGAGACTCCCGGGAAAAACAGGAGTGTTGGCAGGTATGCTTTAGGCAAGTAATGGTACTTTTACTTGAGTATGATTTTTCAGTACTTTTTCCACTACTGCAAACGCATCACCACGGAAACACATAAGGGTGAACTTTCTAAAGTAATGAGCGCCTAACAAAACTCACTCCCAGTTCCATATAGAATATTTTAAACTCTCCAGCAAAAGGGTTAATGGCAGTAGTAAAGCAGCGGTGGTATAGTTACTTTGCACTTCGCATTGCAAGACTAAAGACACATTTTTATTCACTCGCCTTTTTTTGGATCATTCATTTTTCCATATGTTGTCATGTATACCTGCACTGCAAAAAAAAAAATTTCTTACGTGGTCATTTCATCTCGTTTCCAGTCCAAATATCTAAAAAATCTTAAATCAAGACTAGACAAGAAAAATGGCATGAGAAAATGAAGTGATGCTTTACTTCTGTTTGAGATTATATCTCATTAGGAGTATTTTTCTTACCCCATTGGCAAATAATTTAGCTTGTTTTAAGCAAACGATCACATAATTTTGAGGTGGGGTTTTTTTTTTTTAGAAAACAAAACATAATTTCTTATGCTATTTCATGTGTCTAGCATGTATCTTGATTCAAGATTTTTTTAGATATTTGGATTGAAAACAGGACAAAACTATTAAGTTATTTTTTCTTTTTTATTATTTTTATTATAATAACAGCTCAGTTTAAGGACAATATGTTTGTGCACTTTCTAAAGATTTTAGTTCTGTTTTTGAATGAAGGGTTGAAAATGAATGCTTTTTCTTATTTTTTTTCCGATTCATTGATTTATCAAAAAAATAATCGACAGATTAATCGATTATTAAAATAATCGTTAGTTGCAGCCCTACTCGGTTGTAACTAGTGATTATTTGAGTTACTGTTGCCTATCAGCTGGATCCAGTCTGGCCATTCTCCTCTGACCTCTGGCATCAACAAGACATTTGCACCCACAGAACTGCCGCTCACTGGATATTTTCTTTTTTTCAGATCATTCTCTGTAAACCCTAGAGATAGTTGCACGTGAAAATTCCAGTAGATCAGCAGTTTCTGAAATACTCAGACCAGCCCGTCTGGCACCAACAACCATGCCACGTTCAAAGTCACTTAAATCACCTTTCTTCCGTGTCTTTTTTAAAAGGAGACGAGCAGCAAATCCAGATTTCATCATTTCCAGATGTGAAAAGCTCTCGGTTAAAAATGTTCCTTACAAACGCATTTCTGTCACGTGCACTATAGTCCACACGTGAGTTCAGCTGCGCTCTCATAGCGGGGAAATGAAAACAAAACCTTTGTTGCAGCACAATAATATACGGAGCACATTTATAAACGCAACACTGACGACCCATGTCTCCAAATTCGCGTTCTTTCACTTGTTTTGTCAACACAACGTGGCGTCTTTTTGCCGTCTGAACACTGTAACAGGTATAAACAGTCTTCGAAGCTGTCATGCATATTAATGAAGTTGCACCGCATACACAATAGAGCGCGCTGATTGGTTTGAACAAAGTCTTTCTCATGAATTAATGCCGCACACTCAGAGACGTCATGATGTACTCACAGGTACAGATATCCACTCTACACGCTAGATTTACACGCAAGTATCTAATCGCCGTGACGCAGCTTCAAAAATTTGTTACAAACCGTAAGAACAAATTTGCTCAAAATAACGCAAAAACAACCAATTTTCACTTTTTAGTGAAATATATGTGCCCTAATAGTGTTTATAGCAGTGTGGGACACATATATGACTGTCAACGGCTCAAAAAATGTGTTTTGTGACCCTTTAAAAGCATTATTTCATGGTAAAATCACAAACATGGCAGCCCACAGTTCTAACTTTTGCCATGTTCTATAGCTGTAGTGGGAATATCACTTTCTTCTTTCTCCTAACACATTGTTTGCCATTGGTAGAATATAAAATGTTTCAGACCACAAACATTGAAAACACAGTTTATGCAAATTACCAACCGGCGGGAAAACATTCAGCCTTCATCAACAGTTTAAAAGCCGCCTCGGGGAAAACAGCGAACTTGGCAGCTGTGGTGTAACAGAGTTCTGGCATTCATTCGCCACCTTCCGTCATCACCGGTCATGTGGTGAAATCGCAAACCTCCCGCTGTGCGATCAGATGACGAGAGAAAGTTCTCCGTTCCCCGCGGAACTCTCCGGTCGAGAGTGCACATGTATGGTTGCTATTGGAAACTGGCGGGAATAAAGAGATCTCAGCTGCTCTCTGCTCAGATCCAGTTTAAAGCACATAAATCCAGGGCGAGACCTTCACTATGGAAGATCAAAACAAAAATCAATACTGCTTTTATTATACAACAAGCTTATATGAGTTGATGATTTATCAAAACTGTGGAAGTTCATTTTCCTATATTAACTAAATAGACTTTTTGGTCACAATTCACTGTATTAATTAACTAGCTTAATATTAATAGTTAGTAAGGTTAAGGTTTTGGCTAGGATCGGGAATGCAGTATAAGATCATATGAACTACTAATGAACAGGTAATATCTTAATAATAGGGAGGTAATAACAGGCCTGTAGACAGGGGGGGTTCAGGTGGTTCGAAAGACCCACCCCTCACTGAGAAAGGTCTAGAATTTGCTCCACACATGAGTTCATTTATCCTATTTGGGCTGCTTTGCTATTTTCATAAATTGTGGAAATAACCCATTTAAAAAGGTTTTAGGACCAAGTGGAATCCTCTGTGCTTCGGTGTGACTTCAGCTAATCCGTTTTGGCCAGTGCACACAATATTTTTTCATGAGTTCAACATCAAGCTGTGCAAAAAAACATACAATCTGATGTAAGTGAGGTTATCTTTCGATACTGTATTGTTTTTAAATATTTTACAAGTAACTTTTATTGTAAATCTTGGACCTTCTTGACGGTTCATTCCGCTGTGGCAACCCCAGATTAACCTTCCCGTTGTGTTCGGGTCAAATCTGACCAATTTACAACTTAAAACACTCATAAATATTGTGTTTTATATCTGATTGCCTTAAGGCGTTATGATATCCTGCACACTCTGCACTTGAACATATACAAGTGATGATCACCTCTTTCATTCAATTTTGAGTGTTTTAATCAACCTTGTTACACCTGTGGTGTTTCCGGTCAAAAGTGACCGCCAAAGTAAATGGGTATCCAGACTATATTCATCTATCAGACAGAAAACATCCCCATACACACCACCCAAACTCACTCCCTCACTCACTCACTTACTCACTCAAACACACATTTCAGACTGAACAATGTCTTTTGCAGGTACACATCTCTTTTCCGCGCTTACGTGCCAATCCTCCAGCCTGATCCCATGAGAAAACGTAACTATTTTATGTTTTGTCAGTTTAGTGGCTAATTCGTACAAGTTCAGTCAAACGAAAATGTATGATTTTTAAAAGGAGGCATGCCCCCAACCCCACCCCTAAACCCAACTGTCATTGGGGATAAGCAAATCATACTAAATTGTATGAACGAAATCATAGGAATTCATACGGATTAGTCACTACAGTAAATCAATAAGTTATGAATTTCCATGAGATGGCGTTGGATCCTCCAACCTGAATTAACTTCCTGATAAAACAATTGTTATGTGAATCCATCTGTGTGTGTTCCTTTTTTTTTGTTCTTTCTTTCTTTCTATCATTCTTTGTTCAGCCTATTTCTGAGTGTACCACACTCTCAGAAATAAAGGTACTTGAGCTGTCACTTGGGTGGTACCTTTTCAAAAGGTACAAATTTGTAGCTAAAGGTCTATATTAATACCTTAAAAGTACAAAAGTGTTCCTCTTAAAATTCGTAGGTACTAATATATACTTTTAAGGTACCAATATGGACCCTGTAAGTACAAACGTGTACCTTTTGAAAAGGTACCACCCCAGGGACAGCTCGCGTACTTTTATTTAAGTGCAGGAGCACTTTTAGCTTAGCTTAGCATCAATTATTTTATTGGAATAGACCGTTTGCATCTCGCTTAAAAATGACCAAAGTAAAACTAGAGCTAGTTCTGTGTCCATGTTAAAAGTCTATACCCTCAGTCAATATTCCCTATATTAGTAGTACACAAATATAGTCCAATTAAAGGACTGAATGAAATTTCGAGCACTCACAGGAAAGTATACCATTTTGTTTGTGCTTTGCTAGTTGATAAATCATTCAGATGAATTGAAATTTCAACTTCTTTGGTCAAACCCTGTGATAGTTATTTTAGAGAGTTTATTAGTAATGAAACAAAGTATTTTGATTTCTGTCATCTATTGTTCATTTTGTAATACAGGTTCAGTGCCTATTTGTATTTTTACTGCACTTATTTTATGTCTAATTCTATAAATTCATAATAAATACTACTTTGAGACATTGTTCACAGCTAAAGAATGTTGAATAAAAAATTGGTGGTGAAAAATGTTTTTTCTGTGTTAATATAAGAGCAGTTAAAACAGACCTGTCAATT
This sequence comes from Danio tinwini, assembly GCA_903798205.1. Taxonomy (NCBI): domain Eukaryota; kingdom Metazoa; phylum Chordata; class Actinopteri; order Cypriniformes; family Danionidae; genus Danio; species Danio tinwini. The sequence goes on from CAIGQZ010001210.1 coordinate 7,420,123, forward strand.
TTGACCGGGAACACTAAAGTAAGGGGTGGGATGTGAACACAACATGAGGATTAATAAAGGGATAGGCCGAAAAGAAAATTAATGAAATGAATGAATGGACCTTCCTTTTAAAACAAAATAAATGACCAATGAAAAGGTGTGAAGCACCTTTTGGCAATTGTTATCCATGAAATTTCAAATGTACTTTTTTTTGGTTATGATGGCCATCCGACAATCTTTTTCAACTAAAATAGTGCTTAAAATGTACTGTTTTTTGTTATGATGACCATCCAACAATCTATTTCCTCTAAAATAGCCAGTAATATATCTGAAAATAGTGCTTAAAATGTCACTAAAATGCAGTATTTAAATCTCATAAGTAGTAGCCTAAATGAGGCCTATAACCGCAAAAAGGTCCACTTTTTGAGAAAAAAAGAACCGCCCCTTTCCAAGCCAGTAGTTATACAGGCCCATAGCCAGCCTAGTGAAAGGGATGGTTATTTTTTTCTCAAAAAGTTGACCTTTTTGCAGGTATACGCCTCATTTTCTATTCAATTATGAGATTTAAATACTGGATTTTAGTGACATTTTAATCAGTTATTTTAAAGTTTTTTGCTCGATTAGCTTATCAGATGGTCAACATTACTACACTTTTTGATGTACCAAGATTTAGAATTAAAAAAATGAAAAAATACCTATTTTTAAAATACAAATTTATTACATCATATATCATTAGGGAAAAAAATGAAATCTGTTAAAGTTTTAAATTAAAAACTGTATCTATTGTCATAGGCAAATGACAAAATGGGGTGCGTTTCCCAAACAACGACATAACTCGGGGCTGAACTCATAGCACGGTGCATCATTTGGGAAAAGAACAATGTAGAGATGAGTGTTTGTCGCAGATCCATTGTTTGAACCACGTTAGTTATAACTTAAACGTTAACGTTCGTAATGACGCTCTAAACAGGGTGGAGTAAATACTACTTTAGACAAAACCCCCATAATTTTTTTATTTTATTTTAAATCATTCAGAGATTAAATGTTGGAACAATCTTAATGAATAGGGCCTAGGGAGGGAAACGGGGAACAACCAGGCTTAACTACAGCTCTAGAGGTGTAGTTGGAAACATTCAAGTTTGCAATGAAGTTTGCGAATGTTCGTTGGAACGACGGATTTGGGAAACGCCAAATCAACTAACTATCTTTGTAACGATGGAACTTGCAACCTTAGTCGGCTAACAATGGTTTTCAGAAACGCACCCCTAGGTCCTAGTTTTAGAATAAAAGTGACTTGTAAAATGTTTTCTTATAAACAAGATAGTAGCGAAAAAAGACTTCTCTTACGTCAGATTAAAAAAAATAGTAATATTTGTTAGCATTAGTCAAAACAAATTAGCTGGTCACACCGAAGCGACAGCCAACAGAGGATTCTGCTTGGTGTCAAAGCCTTTATGATGGGTTATTTTCACTATTTAGGATGGCATAGTCATAAAACAAACGAGGTCATGTATGGGACAAATTCGGGACCTTTGTCAGTGAATGGGTGGGTCTTCCGAACCACCTGAAGCCCCCTAGCTATGGGCCTGTATTAGCATGAATTGTGACCTAAAGTGCTACCGATTGTTTAGTAGGAAATTTTATTTCCACATTGGTTAATGAGAAGTATTAAATTATAAAAATCTAATGAAAGGCTCTGCAGAAACCAGAGATAGAAGCTGTCGAGCACTTTTTATTTCTTCCCCATTTTTAGGTCCAGCCATCTTGGTCATTTGTTTGCTCATACATAGATAAAGAAAATATTAATATTTCTGATTTTGGAGCATATCAGGAAGGCAATATAGAGTATAATGAAGCAGTCTTGTTTGTCAGCAGCTGTACATGTTTCTCACAGCTTCTCATTGTCTGTTCACAGCTGTGGAGATGCCCATATTGAATCTGAGATGAAAAAAATAGATAATATATCATGCGAAAGTAGGCAGCACGGTGTCTCAGTGGTTAGCACTGTCGCTTCAAAGCAAGAAAGTCACTGGTTCAAGTAACGGCTGGGCTAGGTGGCATTTCTGTGCAGAGTTTGCATGTTCTCCCTATGTTGGTGTGGCTTTCCTCCGAGTGCTCCGGTTTCCCCCACAGTCCAAACACCTGCGGGTGAATTAAATAAACTAAATTGGCATTTATGTGTGTGTGTGAATGTTAGAGTGTGTGGGTGTTTCCCAGGAATAGTTGGTGGTTCATTCCACTGTGGTAACCTCTGAAATAGAGACTAAGCCAGAGAAAATGAATGAATAATGCGAGATTACACAGAGCATGGGTAAATTAATTGTGATCAAGATTCGCAAAGCAAGATTTGAATTGATTTTCAGTTTTAAAGTAGTCCATCAACGAAAATAATATTCTGTCATATTTTACATCATAATGTTCTTTTAAGAAATGCAAGGATATAATTTTGAAGAGCTATTGGAAAGCAGTGACTCTTATATATATTTTTTCTCCTATTATGGAAGTCAATGGCTACCATTTTCCAACATTTTTCAAAATGTCTCTTTTTTGTGGTCAACGTAGAAACAAACTGGTTTGAAACCACTTGAGGTTGAGTAAATGGTATTTTTATTATTGGGTGAACTATCCCTTTAAATCAATGAAAAGAAGTTTGCACGATGAATAATTGTCCTGCATATGTGTGTATTGTGGATGTGCAAGACAATTAATGGTTCTTGAGACTTGTTAGACTGATTATGAATTTTTTTTTGCCTTGAGATGGATCTGTACACGGCTAAATAAATGCGCACTGATGACAGCATTTGTAGTCGAGCAGTGCCCTCTTTTGTTTGAAGAAACAATCTTATATAGGAACAAGTGCATTGTTGATTATGAATATCTGCTGCCCTCTGCTGTCAGGGTCTTACTTTTTTTAATTATTCACCCTCAAGTAGTTCAACATGAGTTCAAAAAAGTTTGTTTTACCTGTTAAACACAAAAGAAGATATTTTGAGGAATGTTATGAACAAGTAACCAGTAGGAAAAACAAACAAAATGGAAGTCAATGGTTACCCATTTTTTTGCATTCTTCAAAATATCTTCTTTTGTGTTGGACAGAAGAAAGAGATTCTGAAGTACA
>CAIGQZ010001210.1:7433499-7460438 GCA_903798205.1 Danio tinwini
AAATAAATAAATAAATAAATAAATAAATAAATAAATAAATAAATAAATAGCATTATGCCTAACAAAGCGAGGGGAATTTTATTTATTTTTTTACATAATTTTAAAGCCTTAACTTAACTTTTTTCTTTTGTTTGTTACTACTAGCACTTGCATTTTAAAATGGATTTGTCATGTCTTATTACTATTGATTTATTTTCTTTAATTTTATTATTGTACTCATTTTATGAAATTGCCCTTGTATGTTCATAGTTATACACATGGCAAAATAAATAAATAAATTAGCATTATGCCTAATAAAGTGAGAAAAAAACTAATTTTAAAGCCTTAAACTTTTTTTTTGTAACTACTTGTGCCTACATTTTTTATTAGATTTGCTATGTCTTATTACTACTTTTTTGTATAAATTTTATTATTGTACTGCTTTTCTGTTACTGCTCTTGCATGGTCATTATTATACAAATGTCAATAAAAGTAATAAAAATAAATAAATAGTATTATGCCTAATAAAGCGAGAAAATTCATCATTTTAAAGCCTTAAATTTATTTTTAGTTTGTAACTTAAAATGCTTTCGTCATGTTTTTCCTATGTCTATATTTTCCCATTTAATTTAATTATTGTACGGCTTTTGTGTTATTGCTCTTTAATTCAATTCAAGTTTATTTGTACAAAAAGTGCACATTATTGCATTGCAATCAATATTTTTGAACTCTTGCACGCTTGTTGTAAAACAAATTGCAAAAAGAAAATAAATAAAAGGATAAAATGAAACAGCGCTTTGCCAGTGCAGCTCTACGCAGTGCACACTATTCCTCAGACACACCCCGGCAGTGAGCACTTTCAGAATGCCTGACCGACTTGCGCCGTCCACCAAACTTGACAGCTCCTGCTATCCGCCTCCAGAGCGCAGTTCCCGCCTCTCCTCCTTTAACCAAGCCTCAGTCTCCCTGTCAATCATTCGTCGCCGTGTGGAATCATTCTAGAGTGCGCTCATGATGTAGGAGGAGACGCTGCTGTCATCTGCAAAAAAAGTGGCATAATCCATTTCTAAAAGCAACGGGCTGTTTTATCCCGTCCAGGATTTTTTTAAATATTCTACAAGTGTCATGACTGAAAGCTCTCGTGATCTGAAAACGACACGAAAGGGAATGTTTTTGACGTTATTCAATTAACCGTTGCGAAGCAGCAGTGACGCTTCATTCACACAGCGGTCGGACAGCGATTCCTCCTTTTTCCCGAGGAGGAATCTTTTTTTTCTCTCCCTCCATTTGAAGGGGCGGATAAGGCTGGAGAAGGTGGATGTGGCGACTGTGCGGTCTGTCCCGTTTTCACCGGGACCCGTGTTGGTGGTGAGCCGCCGCGGCACCGTTGTGGGAGTGTCGCACGTACGCGAGGATAGTTTGCCCTGGATTTTTCAATCATTTGCGAGATAAGGCTCCCGGACCTCCTCCTCCTCCTTCTTCTTGTTGTCGTCGACGCTGCCCTCCCTCCCTCATCCTCCCGGTTTTTCTTCCTCTCTCACCTCCGTGCTTTATCCGCGGGGTAGAGGCTCCGTTAACCGGAGAGCACTGAACGCAGCGCGGAGGCCCCCCGGCCCCCTCCCCCACTCTCGAACCATCTCCCTCTCGTTTTTCCTCTTCTTCAATATAACATTTTTTTCCTCAGAGACGTAGGATTGAGGGAATATTTCATTTTTAGCCGCCCTTTTCCCGCGGCCGCCCGAGAGCGGTGATATTTTTGGCGTTTTTCCTTCTTTCTGAAGCCCCGACGAGGCCGGGCTGTGTACAGTAAAGCAGTGGGGATGACTTTAGAGTCGATGATGGCCTGCTGCCTGAGCGAAGAGGCCAAGGAGTCAAAACGAATCAACGCCGAAATCGATAAGCAGCTGCGCCGGGACAAACGCGATGCTAGACGGGAGCTGAAGCTGCTGCTACTCGGTATGAAATCGCCGTTAAACGCACTCATACACACACGCTTATATCTATACACACACACACACACACACACACACACACACACACACACACACACAGCGCAGGCTTTGCTTTGGGTGTTTTTGTTGTGGTGGTTTGCGTTACTAAACACGCCACCGTTGTTTTAGCACGCTAAGTGCAAATCTGAGGTAACTGCGGTTAATATTTGTTATTTGATTTGCTGTATATTAATGTTAGCGAATTGTGCTAAGGCGTTAGCGCGTTAGCATATGCGGGCCGAATGCTGGACAGGGCCTGGCATGCAACAGCAGCACACACAAATCTCAGCATGCTCTCAGTTCTGTGCATATTCATGTTCATGTCAGATGTCTGCGAAAAGATCGCACACTACTTGGTTTATTTATTTATTTATTCTAGCTGTCAGTTTTGATATGAGTCAACCCCAAATGGTCTGTTGTGTGATATGCATGATGCATTGCATCGAGCTGTTGAGGAATATGTGCAGTATAGGATCACTTTTCTGTATTGCACAGTAGGTGCAGATTAAATGTGGTTTACATTTGACTACATGAATCCTGTCAGATTGTAGTATTCAAATTTTAGGCAAATCAGGCTTTGAGGGTTGAGTTCACTGCTTTGGTAATAAAACTTAGACTTTTTTTCTGTAGGTGAAGCTGGTGTGTTTCCCTTGATAATCTTTAAATTAATGAGAGAAAAAAATCAATTAGTGTCTTAAGTAACTGCCTTGAGTGCAAAACATCAATCAATGTATGCATCCTGGGTGCGTTAACACGTCATTCTGTGCCACCTGTCAAATTTGGGTCACTTTTAACACTTATTCCTGGGTTGAATTATCTCAAAATGGTGGACAGTTATTGCCTTATGAGGGCGTGAGTGCTCTGCACACTGGACTCTGGTTACTCCCAAGGAAAGAGAATTGGATGCTTTATCAAGCTGTAAAGTTGGGTTGCTGTTCGGTCTATGACTCAGTGTGTTGGTAAGCAGTGATATCTGACACGGACAGCCTTCATTCATTTCCTATTAGTCAGGACTGTTTTTCCGCTTGAAACCACAAAATGAGCTGCTCATATTAAAATGGATCATACAGTAGGATGAAACGCTGAGCTGATGAGAAAGACAGATAGGGAGAGATGGACAGAAGTAAGTGCTTTGGTGAATTCATAATGAAATGAAGTTCGATTGACTTTTTGCTAAACTCCGCCCACCTTGGTTACAGTTGCTAACTCAGAAAAAGGTTTACAGGACCTCCTTTGGGATTGAATTAAAGATTTCTGTGAATGATATTTTTTAGTAATGCATGCTGGGATATGCTATATTGCTCATACTATGCTCATATTGAACAGTTTTCTGCCATATTATGCTCATTCTAGAATTTACAGGACTACGTGCGTTGCTGCAAGGATGCATGCATTCAAGACATTTTAAAAGCTCTGGTGTTTAATTAAATTGAAGGTAGTCATTATCAAATGAAACAGTAACTATTGGGAGACAGTTTACACAGTTCTCCTTAGGCCTGCACGATTAATCGAATTTAAACCGAAATCGTGATTTGAAAAACTGCATTTATTTCGATTATTACTATGACGAGGGAGGCGAGCGCGAGAAATTAAAATGATCAAACTAACGTTACTTAAAAAGCAGACAAAACTGATACAGCAGAACCACGAGCCCCTATTTTACTGCAATGGAGATTAATTGAAAGCTCTTAACTTTATCTCTGCTTTGCTTCTCACTTTGTCTTTCTGTGCGTGCGTGTGTGTGTGTGTGTGTGGACCTGTAACTTGCTTGCGTGAGGTAACGTTTTCTATCCTCTCTTGGCTGTTACAGCAATTTTTGTGGATGCACAAACAAGTGTTACTCTGCAGCGCAAGCTTTCTTCACGGCATCTATCACAGATCAGCTGTGAATAGACTGTAACTTTAGCTAATCGCGGCCGTTTATCTGTATCCACATCACTCATCAGTGAATAACGACATAACCACACTAACCATTAGAGCCAATCGTAACTTTTTTTTGATTGTGGGAACACAATCACCGATCGCAGGCATTTAAGAACTCGCACGACAATGCTCTAAAGGCAACCGGGATAATATTTACATTATTGTTGGGTCGATCAAGGATGCCATCATCTATCGCCGATGGCCGAAAGACATCACAATGCTGAGCCGGCATCGCCATCCTCCGCCCTGACCCCGTCGCAGGAACCCGCTTGCGAAAAATACACACTTAGGCCCCGTTTACACTAATACGTATTAGTTTTAAAATGGCATTTTAGAACGAAAACGATCCACGTCCACATCCTGCCATTTCATCTAGCATTTCTGAAAAGCCCTCTTTTCACACTTTACCACTGAAAACGCACATCACGTGACCACACATACAAACACACACACACACACACACACACTGTCATGCGCTGCAGCGTACGAGCACGTCTGAGCTCCAGCAGTCTTGAGCACAAAACCCCAGAGAGCAGTGCACATCGGTCATTTTATCAAGGATGTACAGCTGGATGGCGTCTCACTATAGTTGTAAAATGTGCTATTTTATTAATCTTGTCTCTATCTAACGACTCTTCGGTCTTTTCAATCTATCAGGTAACGTGTCACAGCATCAGCACATTGCTTCAATCTTTTGCTTTCACGCTTGTACTTAGTCATTTTAGTGAAAACCTCAGATACTGTTGGTTGGTTCCTGTTGGTTGTGCACCTTTTTTACCAACCAAGTTTGTCAACGCCATTGTAACGACACATCACTCTGCCTATTCATTCCAAAGTCCCACAGAAAAGTGATTGATAGGTGGTCATTTGTGTGTAACTTATCTTTATTTATTTATGATTTGGTTATTGGGTAAAACAGAGACCATGCGGGTCAGGTAGTTGAAATGGTTGACTACAAATAATGAATTTGTTATGAATTAATTAAATTATTCTTAAATAATCAATTCAGCGCCGCCTACAACGATAATGCCATCATCCATCGCGATGTTTCACATTAGACTTCAGCAGAGTTTATTCGAGAGCACACAAGAAAATCTGTGCTTAAGCAGCGTATATTTGAGGGCGTGCAAGAAGTTTTGTGCATGAACAGAGGAAATTGACGCTAAAGCAAAGAGGTTCGCATGTTTGTATTACATGAATGTGATCTCGACTTGTAATACTGCGCTCATGACATTTGTCATTGAAATAACGCCATAAGTAGTTGGAAGATCTGTGTAAAAGGCCTGCCACCACAGCTGGAAAAAAATCCTAGAGAAAACACTGTATATATTTATAAATTATACATTTTAATACAATAATTCTTGTGCTGTAAAGTAAAATCTATAATTGTGTATGGAAAGCATCGTCAATACACCGTGAATGTCATGAAATTAATATGATAAATGTAACACATTCTAAATTTAAATGTTTTAAGCTTTTACATATCTGTATATGAGATTTTATACATTTATTATATTAAATTTAAAATACTGTAGTTATTTTCTCAATTTGTCATGACAACTGACAACTTTATTGGAAAAATCGGTTTTAAATAAACAGTAGCATAACGTAGCATACTTTGTATTAATAAAACCACTGCATCAAACCTGCAGCTCTTGTATGAAATTATAGTAAATCGCATTTAGATTTTTTTTTCTCAAAAATGTGCATCCCTAGTTCTCCTCATGATATCTATAATTTTTAAATGCATAAGTTTTTCTTGTTTTTCAAAATTAAAGAGCTGCATGATTCTAGTAAGGTCAAAGTTGTGGGTTTGATTTTCCTAGGGTTCACTTTGGGTAAAAAGCTGCCAAATCTTCAACACATTCACATTATAAAGTAAGCAAAATGATTGTATACAAGTTCTTCGTTCCTACTGTAGTTAAGCTCCGATGAACAGGAGTGGCTCTGTAACAGTGAATGATTCTGAGGCTCATACGTGGCTCTGTGACCTCTGAAAACATGTGTTTGACCTTTACTGCTATGAGAGAATTAATAAGTGAAAGTTCTCTCCCTGTCTATTCAGTATCACCAAAACAAGTATTAAAAAAGCAGCTTGTTGGTGCTCAGTCATCCTATTAATGGCCCATCCTAAATAAGTTAAAACTGTCAGCCTAACTCTGGATAAGTCCTGGTTAGTCTGGATTAGCCAGACCTTAATAGGCTTTGTGAACACATTTATTTCTTATGTTGGTGCCATAGCTGCTTTGTGTTAACCACCTTCATTCTCACTCTGTAAAACAGCTTAGCCTAGCTAGTTAGGGTTAAACAAATTGTGGTTAATAGTAGTATTGAGCTATATTTGAGATGAGCATTTTCTTAGGGTCACTTTTTATTCGGCCTTCATTTTGTGAGCTTTCAGATTTGCGTGTGTGAGAATGTTATGTCTAGGGGTGTGACGAGATCTCGGGCTATGAGATCTCCCAAGACTAAATTGCGACAAGATTTCTCATTGAGGTGAAAAGTTGTCTTGTGTGTTGTGATGTTATGATGGAGCGTGAGGGTGAAATTAGGGATTAGGTTTGATCTGAACCCAAATCAAGTGCAACCCGGGCTGCCTCGGTGTTGCACGTCACTTGTTTGCTTGGGCGGGTGTGATGTAACTGCTTTTTTCAATGGAGTTCAAAGGTTGCCGCTTCCAAATTAACCATGCGATGGAATAGCACTTTAGATATGCTTAAAGTCATAATCGTCGTAAACACAAAAACATTAAGATGTGAAATATTTCTATTTGTCGCATTATTGAAGTGTTTTCCATTCCTATATTAGATAATATTTAGCTAATTTTTTAATCATATATAGATCAGCTGTGATCACCGCTGCCGTTTATCAGTGTCACACATCGGGCAACAGCACCAGAGCATTAGAGCCAATCGCAGCCCTTTCTGTTGAGCACGTGACCAATCATAGGAGTGTAATGCTGCGTTCACACCAGACGCGGAAGAAGCGTCAAGCGCGAGTGATTTACAAGTTAAGTCAATGCAAAGGCATGAATAGACATCCTGCGGTGCAAATGAGGCAGCGCTAATGATGCAATTTGCGCGAATGAAGTGGCGCGAGTTGAGCGTTTTGCATGATTGACGCGCTTAACGTGTGAATCGATCGAGTTGGAAAAATTTGAACTTCAGCGGACATTTGCGCCACGTTAACCGATCAGGAGCTTTCTTTTGTAGGGGCGTGCTTATGACGTAGCGCCTGTTGTAGGTGTCCCAGGGGGAAATCCTCCTGCTGACACCGGACAACAATTGATCAAACTGGGCTAGGCTCAGTCGGAAGCACCGATGAAAGATTCCATCATCCAGGTTAAGTTTCTGAAGGAGTTGATGAACTCATAAAGTGGGGGCACCTCAGAAAGGATCTAGTGGACTCCAAATGAATCAACGCTGTTTTCAGCCTTCATAAAGCACACAAACATAGTTATTCCCTTCATAAAATCATTGTTAGCCATTTAGCAACGAAGCTGTTGTGCATCTGTTGTGAAGGGGATTTGGCGCCCAAATGAAGAGAGTAAACTCAAAATGTTCACGTGTTTAGCACAATTTATCTGCGCATACCTCTTCTGGTGTGAACATAGCATAAGAACTTGCACGTCAGGGCTCATAAAGCTAGCAGGATATTTACATTTGTTTATTTGCTGTAAATGCTCATGTTGTTTTGTGCATGTACTTGAGTATTTAAAGATACAGTTCTGATTGTTTGTATTAAAGGACAAAATTGTATTACAAATATATTTATACATTTTTCTTGTGCTGTGAAGTAAAATATAATTGTATATGGAAAGCATCGTCAATGCACCGTGATGCACTGAGATATCGAATTGAACCGAATCGATGGCATGATAATCATAACCAAACCGTGAGACCAGTGTAGGTTCACACCTCTACTGCATACAGTTTACTGGAAGCGCTTGACCCAGATTACTGAAAATTAAAAGTTCTTCTGCATAGGGATGCAACGATTATAAATTTTGGTTGTTTGATTATAGTCTGAAAAATAATCACGGTTATTATGCATTCATTATTTTCAAAACACTACTAGTTTAGAAAATCACATGAAAACTCATATTTTAAAGTGTTATTTATTACTGATCAGTAACCAATTAATACAGCACAAAATAATATTAAAAACAAACAATGGTCCATTTCTCTCTTTGTGCTTAAAAATAAGTAAAATTTTTGACATTTAAACGCATAATTTTTACACTGTAAATAAATGACAGAACAATGAATAAATAAACAAAAAATGTTATTTGTCTAATGCAGGGCTTGAAATTATCCTTTTTTTACTTGGTAGCACTGTTGCTTCAAACTTCCAAAATTTTAGGAGCACCATAAAAAAATTTAGGAGCACCCACCAAAAATAAATGATCACCACTGCAAATTGTATATTACAGATTTATTGTATTTGAAAACAACATCACTCAGGACTAACAAAAACCAGAAACGACTAACTAATTCTGTAATCACTTATTGATATTTGTGCAATAATTCCAAAATGAATATAAAATATTAATGATGTCGATGACGACAATAATATAACAATGAATATCATTATCATGCTGCCCTGAATGTGCTTGAATGTGAGTTATCTGCTATAAAAAGTCCTACTGTTACATTATCTAGAGTTTGCATCAAACAAAAATGAAGCATTGCAGTAAGAATTATAGATTTTGCACTATTGTTTTTATATGCATGTTAAGTTAATAACCAGAAATATCGGACCAAAGAAAGGAAGTAAAGTCTTCTACTATTTTAGAAGTTTTGGTTTGGGTTTGTGTCATTTTAAATGCTCAGTCTTGTTATGCGCTGATTTACATTTTTTTGTGTTTGTGGAAAAAAGCAAGCGAGTCAGCCGACTCAATATATGAGCGGCGGAGAGCAGGGTTTTCGTGATAACCACCTGCACAGTACCGTTCTTTGTCATGAGCCGAAGTTTCAGCCGAAGTCGAGTTTCATTGGCAAAGATCTATACACTGTTAGATTTTACATTTAGCGGACATTTGTGCTTAACATGCAGTGAATGCAACGCACCAAGATTCGGGCCATTAACCAGCTGATCCACAGAGTCTTTTAGCACTCTTTCCAAAATCACTCGATCTCGGCTGGCAGATCAACATTTACAGCATGATCGCTCTCATCGGCGCCAATATTTGCCACTTTAAGTGGGCTTGCAAACCTGTGTACTTTTCATTGCTTCTTCCTTAAACTACTGCCGTTTGCGGTTCCCGTGGTCACAAAAGCCCCCATCTCAACTAGTGCGCCTGAAAAGCGTGAGCGCGTTGCGTCGTGTGCGCGTCCCTCCATTAGAATTATTGAACTTTCACAGGCTTGCCTTAGTTAATAGCCTCAGTCGTAGCTAATGCAGTGTGTGTGGTTATTAGTCTCGGTGTACAAACTAGCGCACAGTTGGCATAACTTTAATTTGGTTCTGTGCAGAAATGCGATGTTGAGAATCCTTTACGATTAATTAACCATGATAAAATAAAGCGGAGTTAATAGTGAAACCGGGTAATCGTTGCATCTCTACTTCTGCTTACCATATTGATCTACAATTGTACATAATGTAAAGTATCATCTTTTACTCTATTATACACCTTTCTTTGCAATTAAATAAAAAATTTCTTGAAAATATGACTTGGGAGCTGTCCTGGGATACTTATGTTCAAAACTCAGGGTTGAAAATTTTGTCTCCTCCCTAGGATGCCGTCTGAATAACCTCCAATCCTTGTTGTGAGGCTCAAAGTCATGTCAAGAAACAAGTTGGACATAATAGAAAATAATTAATCTGATTCAGGGTTTTGAGAAGCAGCGGGACTCTTATTTATTGGCCTGTAACTCTTTTGACTCTATTATAAGAATCATCTCTGTGTGGTTTTGCTTGGGCCACAGCTAATGCAGATTCACTGCCGATTTCTGTGAAATGTGGAATTTGTCCTATTTTCGCTTGACTTTCATTGCACATGTTGACGCTGAGACATACTGGGACTGTGTCCTATTTTCAGTAGGCTGTAAAAGGGAGAAGCAAATGTACTGGATGTGTTGGTTTAAATAACCAGGACAAGCGTTTTAATAGCTGATGTTCTATTCTGAGTTGACCATTTTAAAAATTATGCGTTGTTGAAGCTTATGAATTTCCTTCTGAATGTATGCTGTCAGTATACATTTTGTGTTTTTAATTATATGTGGCTATCGTTGTATAGATTGCTGTTGTTTGAATTATGGTTCGGCTTAGGCCAAGACTATAGAATACACAAGACATGTCAATGGTATAGTTTTGAATGGGGAAAGGTGTAACGGTCAATATTGTGAATAAAACCCGCCTTCTAGTATAGGAGCCAATCATCGATTGCTTTAGACTGACAATTCTCAGGGGACAATTCTCGGTCCTTGAGGGCCAGTGTCTTGCAAAGTTTAGTTCTGACCCCAATTAGACTCACCTGAACCAGCTAATCAAGCTCTTTTTTAGGTGTACTGGAAACTTCCAGGCAGGTGTGTTGAAGGAAGTTGGAACTAAACTATGCAGGATATTGGCCTTCCAGGACCGAGTTTGGGCACCCCTGCCTTGAAGGGATTTTGGCTTAGGGCTTGGTGATTCATGCACGTGAACTCACAAATGTGATTAAGCAAAGCTGTGATTGTCATGCACATCTTGTCAGGGAAGCACAGCTGTGTGATCAGAAGTAAAGCTTCTTTAAATACCACAGGGTGCCCATACAGAAACTTCAAATTTCCATGAAGAAGAAAACCAGAAAATACCAAAGTACCGGTTCTTTTGAAATCACTACTCTATGTGGAAATTGCTGCTTCATCTAAAAGCACATGCATGGTGTTCACTAGAACTTTATTGAGTAAATGCACATGACTATTGCCTTTGATTTACCGCCCAGCCCTAGATCAGATGTGACACCATGATTTAAAATCTGGTTAAGTCATTCATAAACTTCCAATATACAGTGGCCCCTCTCTATTTTTGGGAGTTATATTCCAAAAATATCCCGCAATAGGCGAATTCTGCAAAGTAGTCAGCAAGGACCAGGGCTTAATCTGATCCGGCACCTCATTTTACCGATCCCCCTCCTCAACCGCTCTCCTACTTGTCAGCTGTTCTCTTTCACTTTCTTCCTCGACTCCCCAACCCTTTTCACTTTTGTCTGCGACACCTCCGCCCCCATTCACTTTCATCTGCGACAGTCCTCCTACATCCACCACCCCAACAACATCCCCCCCCCAAAAAAAAAGAATACACCTACAGTACAATAAAACATGAAGTTTTATTTGTGAATTTTTGAATCATTAATTGAAGATAAATATGATCTGTTGTACAAGATGTTAGATTTTTATATTTAGCATTATCAGCAACAGTAGCAAAGATCATATTCCATATTGAATAGTTTTCTTTTCTTTTTTTCAGCTGGTTCTTTCTTGATTTTTATCTTTATCAACATTACAGGTTCTTAGTTCTGTTTGTTAAAAGCAATGTTTTTTGCAGTTATATTTTTATATAAATGGAAAGCAAATGACATTTGTCTCCTCACTTTTTTGCTGATCCGAAAAATGGTCTGATCCATGACTAAAAAGCCGTAGTGTGATCCGAACTGCAGATTTGTGATCCGTTACACCACTAATTTTTACACTTTTCTCTCTTGTTTAAACACTCTCAAAGTTCATAACTTCGTAGAAAAACAAGTACAGTATTATAGAATGAAACCAAAGATCAAAACCATTTGATCTTCATTCATTTATTTCATAATGGTGCTCTACAGCCGTATAACTTTTAGCTTCCTTTAGCATGTTCAGAAGTTAAACTTTTTGGCCAATGGCTGCCTTTTGGGTGCTACCGCAGACAGTGCAGAATGTTTTATCGACATTGTGGGGTGAAAACTTGCAAACTTACAGTACAGCACTTCAGCGTCACTCTCCTAGCGATCAAAAATGTATGTTAATTTGGCAAGCTGAACGCATTCTGTAATGTACAGGAGACACTGCATGGAGGAGATTGACAATGGTCTACAGCCAATCAGGACCCTGAACACAATGGGCTAATCAGGACGCAGAACACAAAGTTATGGGATATGGATATGACATTTGCAGTAAAATCTAAAAAAATTAATTCACAGAAATATGGTAACGTAATAGTTTTCTCATGGCAAAGTTGACTTTTGTATGGAATTGCTCGTATACTAGTGCAGCCCTAGTTTGGCTCACAAAGAATATATGAAAATGGATGAGATGTCATGCCCTTTTTTTGTAATACATATTAATAAATTGCAGAGTGGTCTAGCAAATTTGGAATGCTTGCGTCCATCTGTGTTAGTATGTTTTGTTTGGACCCAATGTTTGAAACCATCATCTTTAGTGGTTACCATTAAATAAGATTCAACCAGAACGTAACATACATGTGTGATTGATAGGTTAAGATTGAAAAATAAAGTCAATACTGAGCACTGAATCATGTTCAATGCGGAAGTGCTCTCGTTTTTGCGATTGTTTTAGAACTTCCGATTCAGTTGCCTATGAGAGAAATGACTAGGGATAATAAACGGCAGAAAACTGTCAAACTACTTGCTCTACAAACAAGTGTTTGCATGATTATACAGACAAAGCAGAATAATATAATAAGAAAATGTCAGTTTGCAACATCAAGCAGCAAAACAAGCTGTTTTTAATGTCTAAAAATGAATGGAAGTCTCGAGCCAAAATTATTCAAATGGCTGCGCCAGGTCGTACGCAGAGAATAAGATGAATACTTAAGGTGAATTTCTTTGAGAATTTGGAAATACTTTTGTTACATTATACTGCAATAAAAGTGAATTATTCTGACATAAAGACTCCTTTAGTTGCATTTCCAGCAGCAGGACGGAGGTCGCTGTAGTATTGTGAGCATTCCACTGAAGTGTGATTGCTCATTTAAGAAATTTCCAGAGATTCCTAATCATGTAATCAAGAAGCATTCAAAATAAGCTCTACCTTGCCGTCATATTATGGGATGCGAGGAAGAGTAATCTCTTGCACGCTCCCAATTAAGTTGACATCGACATTCTTCTGATGATATAATCACTCTCTTATGTGTGTTAACTGTGTGTTTTATGAACCACAGAGATTCTTCCACCCATGCAGCTTTTACATAAATTGGCATGCCTGTTGAAATGAGTTTAACGGACTATTCATTTGTTGTATTTATTGCTTTCTCACTTGAACGTGATGTTTGGTCGTCCAAGTCGTCCATGAATTAATTGTGCTAGTCATTGGGCATTAACTCATCCTAATCTGCTTTTATTACCCATTTGATGCTAGGGATGCAACGATTAACCGGTTTCACTATTAACCGCGCTTTAGCTTGTCACGATTAATTAATCGTAAAGGCTTCTCAACACATCGTTTCTGCACAGAACAAAACTGCAGCAACCAAACAAAGGTATGCCAACTGTGCGCTAGTTTGTGCACCGAGACTAATAATCACACACACTGGCTATTAACTAAGGCAAGCTTGTGTAAATTGGCTATTTCCAATGGAGGGACATGCACACGACGCAACGCGCTCATACTTTTTAGCTGCACCTACTTGAGATGACAGAGAGATGTGTGACTGCGAGAACGGCAAACGGCTGAAGTTTGGGGAAGAAGCAATGAAAAGTACACAGATTTGCAAACCCACTTAAAGTTACAAATAATGGGGCCGATAAGAGCATGTTAATGCGAGAGAATGTTAATCCGCCAGCCGAGATAAATCGAGTGATTTTGGAGAGTGCTGGAAAACTCTGAGTGGATCAGATGTTTAATGGCCCTGTACAACGCAAATGGATGCTAAATGTAAAATCTAACACAGTATAGTCAAAGACTATAGAATAGGGACTTTGGTATAGTATATACATATAAAAACAATAGTGCAAAATGCATATTTCTTACTGCAATGCTTTATTTTTGCTTGACGCAAACCATACATGTATTTATCAATGTAACAGTTGGACTTTTTATAGCAGATAACTCACATTTAAGCACATTCAAGGCAGCATGATAATGAGAAATGTAATACATTGTTAGTATTATTGTCATCATAGTCATCATTAATATTTTATAAATATTAGACATTAGTTTTGGAATTATTGCACAAATATCAATAAATCATAATATAATTAGTTAGTTTGGTTTTTGTCCTGATTGATGTTGTTTTCAAATACAATAAATCTGTTAATATACAATATGCAATGTTGCTCATTCATTTTTTGGTGGTTGCTCCTATATTTTTTCTGGTGCTCCTAAATGTTTGAGGTTGACCAGTGCTACCAAGTAAAAAAGTTAATTTCGAGCCTTGCATTAGACAAATAATTAAATTTTTTTTTCTCATTTTTATTAATTTTTTCATTGTTCTGTCATTTATTTACAGCGTAAAAATTATTTATGTTTAAATGTTAAAAATGTCACTTATTTTTAAGCACAAAGAAAAAAAATGGACTATTGTTTGTTTTTAATATTAGTATGTGCTGTATTATTTGGTTACTGAGCAGCAATAAACAACACTTAAATATAAGGAGTTTTTTTTTTTTCGTTTTTTCAGCCGTTTGAAATGAATAAATGCATAATAATCATGATAACCGTAAAACCGTGATTATCTCTCAGACTATAATCGTACAACCAAAATCTATAATCGTTGCATCCTGATTTGATGCCTGATGTGGTGTTTGAATTGGTAAAGAGTTTGTTTTATATGCTTCTTGATGGCTTAGATTGACAGGGCCATGATTTTCTGCCAGTGCCATTCATTTTGCCGCTTGCTTCATTGAGACGCTCCACCCTTTCCCCCTGTCCATGCGATCTGTGTTGCCCACTGCCCTGAAGCCCTTATCAGGCTATGGAAGGGCCGGGTGCACTGGGCCTTGTCTCTGTCTGTACTTGGTCAAAACAGATTAAAGCCAGAATTTGTTCCTTAAAATTGCTGCTTGTGCTGTGGTACTTTGGGATGTTTCTTTTTTTTTCTTGCACTGGTCTGCAAATTTTTCCTGCTAGTCAATGCTTTGAGGTACGTTGATGTATAAGAATCTCTGGTCTTTTTGGATAAGTTGGAATAAGTTGAATACTTCAACTTTAAACATGTTTATTTCTGATGTCAATTTCAGGGGTGCACATGACGTTTTTGGTGCAGCTCTCAAAGCAGATTTCAAAATATTTATTTTTAAATATTGGTTACAAAATATGACAGCACGTCATGAATTTGCCAAGTGTGATGCGATCCTGGATTATCATCTGTGTTGATCCTTGAACATAATTTTTGTTGGATACTGTAATCCATACTTATTCCCTACCCCTAAACCCAACCATAACTGTAAATTATTCCCAAAATCAGAGGGAAAAAATAGTTGGATAACAATTATGTACAAGTGCATAAACCTAACCTTATGCCTAAACTTAACATAAACATATCCCTAATGCTGATTGGAATATTATTCCAGAATCAACATAGATGTAAATCCAAGACCTGTCCTACACTGTAAAACCCAACAGTCAACTTTATCAAATGAAATGAGTGTAGTTAACTCATAATTTACTGAAAGTTAATTCTACTCATTTGAAAAGAGTTTTGAACTCCGTGTTGAAGGTTACAAGGTAATTAAATACCCTGATTACTTCAACTTAAATGAAGTAGGTTCACAGTACTCATAGAGATTAGTCTTTTAACTAAAATGGTTTGTAGCAATCGGTTTCCTCAAACGGTTTGAGTTACCCTTAACTTTTTGGGTTTTACAGTGTACTTGATGAAATCAGGTTGGTGAATATGACAATATCTTTATATCTTTGAAATCAAAACATGAACTTATAGTTAAAATATGTGATTTGCATAAATAGCAACATCTCCGATTTCTATATGTGGAGCCATCCAATAGGCTGCTGCTTTCACATTTATCATGAATGTAGTGTAAAAGTATACATCACTACATAGTCTTCCTGAAAGCGCACACCATACTGACACTGAATAGAAGAAACTGTTGTGTAAAGTTGTTGTGTTATTTTTGTTTTATGTGTGCACAAGATTATTCTCAGAGCTTGATATCATTTCGATTAAACCACTGAAGGCATATGATCAGTTTTGAAGATTTTTTTATTTAATTTTGAACCTTTCTGTCTATGGAGAATGAGTGAACTAGGGCTGGGCAAAAATATCGATACATCTAACTATCGCAATAATTTCTTTTACGATAGTGTATCGATTCAAGTTGTGCCAAACGACCTCCTTTTCCGCTCCTGTAGATGTCGCTAACTCGCGGTCAACAAACGCCAAGTAGTATGGTATCAGAAGTAAGCAAGAGTGAGCATGGCGGAAAATATAAAGGTGTCTCCAGCTTTTAGAGCTGACGTGTGGCTGCACTTTGGTTTTAACGCTATACCAGGGAGTACTGAATTAGGCAAAAAAAAAAGGCCATTTGTAAGCTTTGCAATATGTATAGTTCTCTATTTAATCACACTGTGCAGTTCTAATGAATTGAAATGGATGGAAAATAAATTGGAATTGTTTGTCTGCGACTTTATCAAGTTTTCAATTTAATGTGACGTATTAATACAAACTATTGCAAAATATCACAATATTTATTGTATCGCAATATATCATGATGTATTGTATCGTGACCTATGTATCGTGATCGTGAGGCCCTTGCCAATACACAGCCCTGGAGGGAACCATCGGATTTCACCTAAAATATCTTAATTTGTGTTCTGAAGACAATCAAATGCCCCAGGGGTTTGAGATGAGAAAGTGGTTAGTAATTAATAATGACTTTTCATTTTTGGATGTACTGTAATGACACTTTAAAGTATTTTAATTGTCTATCTTCAACATTTTAAAAGTTTATTAAATTTTTATTTGTTAATATTATCATCTTTAAAAAAAAAAAAAAAAAGCGTTGTGGTTCTGTTGTCACCATTTGGTACATGTTTATTGATTGTTTCATGTTTATTTTATTTATCTATTTATTTTTATGATTTGACAGGGAAGAGAGTCTTTGGAGTGGTATCTGGCTGTAATGTATGTGTATATCCCATGGATACCTGCCTCACGATAAATGCACTACATAAATATACATTACATTACATTTGCACGCACAAAGCCACGCATCTTTTTTAAAAATGATTAACTTGAGCATGCAAAAGACGCTAAACAGCATACTGATCTATAGTATTTACATTCTATATAGATCAGTTGAACGTCCCATGAAGCAGTTTGTTGGTGTGTTTCTATGCTTACAGCCTACCAGACTTTATTCTGTCCCATCATGGTTTCACTTTGCTAATTTCTCCAGCTCACAGCGTCTGTTTCACAGTTAATTCTGCAAACTCGCATACGTCAGGTTTGATCAGTTTAAAGATTTTAGTGCAAGATGTGGCAGAAAGTCAAAACTTTCTTACGCGCTTCACAAATGCTAAGGTTTTTTAATATACATGTTCTTGCACCGCAACTATACGCTAAATGTAACACAACGTTAGAATACCTATATAACTGTCGGCTACTGAGTCAAAAGTGAAAGTGAACATTCGTCAAATTATTTCTTTTAATTGACAGCTTCTTAAATTATAAAATTTCCTCTCGTGCTGTATCAGAATTGCAAATGTTATTTATTAGAATAATGTGTCTATTACTAAGATCAAGCTGCCTAGTTATTTCAGGGGGTTTTTATTACATGGCCATAAGAATAACTTTTTTTTAAATACTGTGTATGGTAAGTTTATAAGGCTATGTATTTTATGCTGATGTATGGTATTTCTAAGTGTTACTTTTACATTGTAAATCAAATCAAACCAAAAAGTCATTGATATGAACCAAACCAATGTTTTTGTGAACCATCTCACCCCTACTATTCACTGTGATTTTATATATTGTAAAATAGGCCAGTCTGACATAATTTTTTACGTTTTGTCAGTGTAGTGGCTAATTTGTACGAATTCATACAAGTTCAGTCGTATGAAAATGTACAAATTATTGAATGAGTCCTGGCACCAAACCCCGCCCCTAAACCCAACCGTCATTGGGGAATAACCAAATTGTACTAAAATGTACGAATGAGATCATACAAATTTATAAAAATTTGCCACTAAATTAGATCCTTTGCTCACACTTTTTCTCATACAAATTCACAGGATAGTTTAACGTTGAACTAACGTGAAGTTTTGTTCTACTGTTTCCATAAATGCCTGCTGAGCAAGGGGCCGATCACACCGAACGCGTTTTTTTGCGTTTAGAGAGGCGCAACTTTTGAATGGTTTATTAACGGCGGCGAGCGCTTTGTGATCTGCTTATGTGCCCTACGTGCCTAGTGTTTTAACGGGGTGTCCGTGGGGGCTTAAACAGTATTAAAAATTGATTAATCAATTTAGAGAAATTCAAGGCCCTTAAAAAGTATTGAAGTCTTAAATGCTACAAGGTATTTAATTTGTATCAGTATGCTAAAGTTGCTGTAATTCCTGCTGTTGTAAAGCCACCACCTGCTGGATTAACATTTTTATTCAGTAAATAAATAGTTTTAGTTTTGGATTCATTTCTTGCATTCAGTATTTAGTAAATATACT
Organism: Danio tinwini; assembly: GCA_903798205.1. NCBI lineage: Eukaryota > Metazoa > Chordata > Actinopteri > Cypriniformes > Danionidae > Danio > Danio tinwini. Next base: position 7,451,984 of record CAIGQZ010001210.1, read on the forward strand.
GCAAGTAAAAATGTCGGCAGTGTTACTGGTTGAAACCTGAGGTGGTGATGAGGTCTTAAAATGTATGCAAAGACTGTTAAAAAAGGTTTTAAAAGGTATTAATTTTCAATCTCTGATTCCTGTATTTACTAGGGCTGTGCGATAACACGATATTTGACTGTGGACAATCAAAATTACTGCACGATCCACTTTTTCAGAAAAATCGTTACATCGCCATATAGGGCTTAAAAATGTAAAAAATCCATTAGGTTCACTCTGAGCAGATTTGATATTTTTTTAGTTTCTGTTCTGTCGTTCCTTATTAAACAAAGCACTCCGAAAACGTTTTTCTAGAAAAATAATACCTTTAATAACTTTATTTTATTACAAAGTATTGCAGGGCTCTAGAGTGCCCTGATTTCTTATTGGTGCAACAAAAAAAATTGTATTCGAGAGGTAAAATTAAAAGAATTTTCGATAAGTATTGTTAATGAAATATTTATAATATGAACTTGCTTTTGGTTTTATCTACTGTATACTGGCTTTGCGCTCTTACACGCGCTCCCACTCACCAGCAGTAGTTATTTCAACACACGCCGCTTAAAGGCGCTACACACAGCCAGCCCCATCTACTTAATCCAGCGGCAAGTGCTGAAACACGCCTTCCTTTTTAAAAAGTTTCTTTTATTTTTTAAATCTCTCAAATTAGGCTAACATAATCTCCCTCTGAGATTTTAGTTCAATAGCGTTATGTGCTGTAGGCTATTGACCAACACCCCTATACAGTTTACACACTGCAAGTCTTCTGATGTGTTTTGAATTACATGTTTTAAATGACAGTGAGACATGCTATATTTAGTTTTTTATTGTAAAATATACATAATAACCCAGTACACAGTAAAATAATATTTATTAAAGGCCTATTGGCAGCGTATAGCCATTAAGCTTAAATAGTCTAAGCATGTTTTTTTATTAATAATAAAACAAATTACAAACTAGCCACCTTTTGATTTTATTTAGTTTCTGTATATTTTTAACAAAACGAAAAACACAATTAATTGTATTTTGGTTTTAATTTTATTAGAAATGTAATAGTTGTTTAGGCAACATAACATTGGCTCTGATTGCGTTTTTACAGAATGTCCTACTGATAGACTTTTTGGCTTAAAGACAAAGTAAGAGTAAAAAAATTCAGAGTAAAAAAGAAAGGCATATTTTCGGAAAAAGTGCTCACTGCGGTTTCCGATGTCAGTGGTGCTGCATTGCTAAATCACTTTTGTTTTAATCAGAGAATAAGATTATATAGCCTATATTAGTTATTTAGCTTAATATATAGTTATTTAGTTTAATTAGTGTAATTTATAAATATATAAATTATTTAGTGCTTTTTAGATTTAGGCATAGGCCAAGTATTAATTTTACTTGTAAATACAAAAGATTATGCGGTTTAGTTTTTGTTGAATACAATTACAAAGATTTTTATTAACAATTGCATAACACAAGATATTTTACAAGTTCGTGTAAAAATATAAAAAGTATCATTTTCTTTTAATATAAATATAAAATTGTATACATTCATTGCAATGCGTAGTGCACCTAAGAAGAAAAGGCGCACCAAGGCAAAACGTTAGTCTAGAGCCCTGTACTGGATAGATTAATTAATAGATTGTGTGTGGTTTTTAATAACATTGCCATTACTTTTACATTTGATTAAACTAGGGATGCTAAAGATTACTTGATCGATTTATTGTCAGTAACCCTTTAAAACCGAAAGACCTTATCAATGACCGATTAAGCATGGGCATTTAGGGCTCTATTTTAACGATCTAGGCGCAAAGCGCTAGGTGCAAAAGCATTAGGGGGTTGTCAGAATCCACTTTTCCAATTTTAAGAACGAAAAAATCTGCCCTGTGCCACGCACATGGTCTAACAGGGTTGAGCTTATTCTTTTAATGAGTTATAGGTTTTTTGAGAATAAACCAATCAGAGTCTTATCTCTCATTCCTTTAAAGAGTCAGTTACGTCGCTCCATGGCGCATTTGCTATTTACATGGCGTACATTGTAAGTTAAAAAACTGAACACTTCACTAGCGAGAAAACAGTTAATTTAGCATCTAAAAAGCATCTACAGCACGAGAATGAGAGAATGAGCCTCCTCATTCTTTACTTTCACTTTCACTCTCATTGATAAGGAAAGGTGTTGTATGCACAGACATCCGTTCGCCTATACATAATTAATTTTGTTTAAGCACAAAGAGTTGTTTCAAAACTATTTCTAAATTCAGTTCTAATTTCCAGCAAACAAATAAATGAACAATAATAACGAAGTGTTGTCCAAAAACTGAGTTATTTCCACACACACATGCTATCCCCATATGGTCTAAAACCTGACAGGTGAGCAAATCTAAGCGTGTTTTTAATAAAACAAACATAAATATGCATATAATAAATAATACTGCTAATAATAATAATAATAATAATAACAACATTATAAAAAAGCAAATTGTCATGAATAAACTGGAAAAGCGTCAAGCTGAAACTAGGAAACAACAATTGCATCGCGCCGTATTGCGACAGGTGTGTGATAGGGCCCTCAATAGGTTATGCTTTGCGCTGTGAGATGTGTCCCTGATTTTACACATTACATAATCAAGTGTGTGCAGTTTACATTACTTTATGGAGTCGTGCACTCTCTTCACTTTGCATATTAGGGACACAAAACCCTGTTATGCACAGATCTCGTTTATGTCTGCTGGTGCTGCCGTTAATCCACGGGTCAAGTTATCAAAAAGTAGGCTACATGACGTTTAATTATGGAAAGCAGGTTAATAAGACCAAACATTAGTTGTGCAAACTTGACATACTTCCTCTAAAATTTTTAAAGTATTTCAAGCTATATTATCTTTTTATAGACTGGCATAAATACACATCACGGCCAGACTTTTATAGTTTATATAAAAACGAGCGCTTAACTCATTTTAGTGTGATCATTATGCGGATCATATTGCGTATTGGGTTATTTCTTCAGTAGCCATGTAAATAATGTATTTTATTAATGGATTGTTTATAAGGACTAAGCTATTAATTACTGTTATTCTCCGAATGGAAAATGCTTGGGTGGTTAGATAATATATCATATCATATCATTCAAAACTTTATCTATCATGTTTATGATCTGCCCCTTATCCTTTAATATACAGATCGATTTATCAGATGATTTGTCATAAGAGAAATATTAACAAAAGGATTTTCTTTATGGAGACCCATCTAAAAACAATCAACAATCAATAATTCATTTTGTATAAATACAAGTTTTAGTAGCAAAAACTTAAACTGAAACACCTTTGTACATGAAAGAGCAGGTTCTCGGTAACCTTTAAGACAAGCTCGTCACATCAGAAACGACTCTCGCTTATGACGTCTGCTTCACCTTACCATTTCACGTATGCTCCACCGTAGCATTTGTACACATGATTTAAATGAATGCTTTTTGTCTCACAAGTTCATAAAATAAAGAGAACGTTAAAATAACCGTTTAACTGTAAACGTTTCTGTCCAAAGCGATTAAAGTTGGTCTTGTTTTCGTTTTTTTGTTTCTGTTCCTGCAAATGTCATTCGTTTCTGTTCCTTGAACCGGTTCATAGCCCTGATTGAAATATTCTTAAACATACATGGTAAGAGTATGTTTTTATATGGGGACATAAGTTGGTTGTAGGCCTATTGTACCTTTGTAGTTTGCAAAATAGTTCTAAAAAAAACTACTTGAAAAAGAATCGGGATAAAAATCGTGAATCGTGATTTCCCCAGAAAAAATCGTGATATGATATTTTTTCCATATCGCCCACCCCTAGTATATACCCTGTTTAACAGCCCGCTCCACCTTGCGTTTTTGCCGTTGCATGCTCGCAGTTGTAATCAAATGAAAGCAGAGGCGAAGTTTCTGTTGATGCGACAGTAGTGTTTGGCTGTTTCTCAATTCCAAGAACGCAGAGAACGGACTTGCGTTCTTGTGGAGACCGGTCTTGCCAGGTGTCCTTGGAAGAACAAACTTGGGAGACCACGAGAACAGAGAACGCGTCCTGTGAGAAATGAGATGCTGCGTTCTTCCTGATGGTCACGTGACCTTTACACATTTTTAATGAAAATTTATTTCCACATTACAGCATTCATACAACGATTTATTGTTTTTCCCCTTTTCAAAATATATTCTATGCATAAAAACATTATAAATATACATTGCACAATATATATAAACAGATTTTAATATGAATTTCAGCAAACAAACACCCTTAATGTGTTTATTCCTTTATTAAGATGTCCATGGTAATGTTTATATTCACCGTTTCATTTAGGGAAACTCCTGAGGTAAATAACTTATATCTTTGAACTTTAATAGTAAATCTAAATAAAATGCTGCACTTCAAGATATCAAGGTATCAAGAACACATCCGGAAAGTTTCACGCGTCCTCTGTTCTTGGGATCTTGAGTATTGGAACTATACTTTGGCAGCTGATGATGACGTTACACGAGAACACGAGGACGCAAGACCGCTGAAGAACACATATTGAGAAACAGCCTTTGTGTTGTCAAGACGACTACGGAGACTTTTAAAGATGGAGGAGAGACTAATGGTCGCTGTTTCAAGTTATCCAGGGCTGTATGACTTTACAAATCTTGAATATCACAATATTATTAAATATTACATTTATAACAATATCAACACTCGCGCACAATATGCAGCTGATATTCATTGCCTAGTGACATAAAGTGCTGTTTTTTTTACGTAAAAGTGCATGATCGACCCCCAAGTCTGTACACTTAAACAAGCGCCTTTGTTAATACTTGCTGTTTATTAACCAAAAAAAAAAACTGGTGGTGTGGTATTGTGTGTCATATTATTGACTGTTTGTTAGTACAGGCAGCACTTGTTAGGCAGTGCTCTGTTCATGGCTGAAAATTAAGATTATATAATTTTTGACTGGCACATTATGTTTTGGTAAGGACCTTGGCTTCTACACACACTTTCACTTTCAGTTGTAGTGCCATCAGGACTGTCTTGTTTTTTTGTTCATAAGCCGTCCTTCAACTAAACTCCACTTCTGTTTCAAAAGAAAACTTGAACTGTTCTCCGATCAGTCACCATCTCTTTCTCCGCTCCCTCCCAAGCAAGGCTTTACGGGGGTTTCCATGGCCAGAGCAAATAAGAGGATTTGCACTTTGGACTTCCACCTAGCAGGTGACGAAACTCTTGGCCTGCGTGTGCATCAGGTGTCTCAGCAGGGCTTTTGTATGATTGTGACCCACCGTCTCAAGGCATAATGGATATACGAACGTACCACAACATCCGTCATGATCAAATAAGGCAATGCAGTCATGACTGTGACTGTGACAGGCCCGTCTTGAGCTGGAGGGTTGCTTCCTGTCACTCCTGTCCATGTTAGGAGAGCTGATAGGCTGCGTTTATCACAGAACCACTTATTTCTCTGCTTCAAGAACAGTGGATCTCTGCTGGATATTACTGCCAGTTATTGAGATGATTTTCAAGCTCATCACTGCCAGGATGCTCAATAGAAATTGCTCAAAGGTTCATGTTTGTGCTACAGCAAAATGCAATTCAGCATTTATGATGTTTTTATCAGCACATTCAATCTGTTTTACCTTGTCAGGCCCTGTCCACGTGAATATGGTATTTCTAAAAATCCGTTTTCTCAGCATTTCAGTTTTGTGTTCAGCAGAGTTGGACAAAAGTCTGCATTGATTGCTTTAATGATTGTGAATGTAAATTGAATAAAACACAGCACACAAGATGGTGAATTTATGGAATTACTTTTCTCCAAGACTCAACAGTTCCCAGAAGTTACATTGAGGAATTTAAGAGGATGAAAACAAAACATGTAAATCTTATCATATACTCACCCTCTTCATTAAAAAGCTGTTACCTTCTTTTGTGTGTTTTCGTCTCTACAATAAAAGCAAATAGTGTTCAACAGTCTTGGGGAAGTTACCTAAACTAATTACTACTGGAAAATTGTAATTTGATTACATTGCTAATTACTTGGTGTAAAAAGTAATCAGATTACTAATTACTTTACTTTGAAAGTCCTTTTAAAATATAAAAAATACAAAATAAAGCAGCTTTCAATAATTAAATACTCATTGAAAAACATTACAATGGGTTGATCACAGTAGCTTGATAAATTCAAAAGACTTAAAAAGATCGGCCAAAACTTGTTACAAACTTGTTTGCATGCCATAGTATGAAAAAGCACTGCAGTGTTTGGGTGTTCTGTGTTTGTTAGAAGCTGATCGGTCAGTTCTTGTCACGTGACTCGCAGTTTTCAACTGCCCCTGGAAAATGCGAGAGTGCGCAATATGTACTCCCAATATTTGCATGCCGTGCGCCTCCATTGGAAATAATGGATTGTGTGTGTGCAAAATATGTGAATGGCTCAATAAGCAGCTATGCTTCTCTTCATATTCAGAAAATACCTTCACCTGTGCTTCCTATACATAGACTTTACTTGGGCGGGCCGCCCAGGTATATTAACGGGTGCCCAAGTATATTTGGTGACATAAATTTTTTATCATCATAATTTTACACTTTTTTTTTTTTTTTTTGTATCCGGCCAATAGCCAAACATCCACGATCGATTAACTAGTGGAAAATCTCCTCTCGCCCGTCTCCTACTTCTCGTTGTGTGTGCCAGACCGGTCAACACTCTCTTGTGCTCTGCAGTGATCCACAGAGACGTGCCTTTTTGGGAATTAAAAATGCGTCTGTCCGGGGTTTCTAAATATCCTAAAATGTCCAGGATTTTAATTTTGGTTTCGCTTTCGAATCGGTCATCATTTTTATTTTAAACCTGATTAATTTTCACTTGGCTATGCAGCTGACAGCGCATGCACAGCTGCAAGAGCGAGAGAAACATTATATAATTAATTATTTAATCTAAAAGACTTGCGTTTACAATTACATCTAAACCGGCTACAAAACTAAAACTAATTAACTCATTTGCCTTATTTAAATAACTGACACTTTTTATTCCTGTAATTATTATACTTTCTTGAGATTTTTATTCCATAGATGTTTTAATTACTCTGTCACTAATTTCTCATTTGCTGTATATTTTTTAATTGGGTGATGTTGATATATTACAAATTCTTTACATATCTAGCAAGTTTTTACCTGTCAGTGGGTGCACATGGCTCCTGTATAGAACAAAAGTAAAAAAATTACTGGATTTCTTGTTGTAAAAAAATATTTCAACACATTGAAAAGTAGTGTAAAATAAATAAAAATATTGTTAAAAATCACTTTTTTGTTGTTGCATGTAGGTAACCATGTGCTGTAAGTAAAAGATGTGTTTCAGTCCGACTACCAAGGCAAGTATATTTCAAACCTGTTTGAAGCACTGCTTCACTCCCGATCCTGCACAAAAATCCAATTTAGCCTGTTTAGGCTTAGTTGTGCCACCAGGTTTTTGGGTGCCGGTGTCCTCCTTGGTGACGAGTATTGTCGATGAATGCTTTCTATTTAAGTGCTGGAACAAGTTACTGGTCGAGTTAAAAGCAGTCCAAAGTTCTTTAGAGACTATACAAAAACTGCATTTCGCAGCAATTTTTTTTGTTTTTCACTCTTAATGAAATCAAAGTAATGTCTGTATTTCCACTTGAAGAAGCAACCGCTCTCGACAGCAGCTATTTCAGCTCTCATTCTCCAGCTATTTAAAAGTGCATGCTCATTAACTGATGTTGCAGTGGAAAACGTGACTTAAAAGTTAAAAGAAGCATTTGTTTCTTCTAGAACTATATTTGTAACATAAGTAATGCACTTTGACTTTTTTTGTTGTTCAGTGTAGTTCGGGGAGTAAATGATGACAAATTTAATTTTTGAGTGGTTTATATCGGTTTTAAACCACAGTCTAATGCAACACTTTTGGCTTGGAGTCTCTTGATGCATTTGAGTTGATGAATTGTTTTGTAGTCAACTCTTATAGGTTTGATTTGGTCATTTAAATTGCCTTTTTTAATCATCTTTTAGCTTAAGATGAGCGCCTAAATAGTCAAATACATGTGTGAAAACTTGGTGCTTTAGTGATTATTCGGAAACTGTGCAGCTCTTAAAGCAACAGTGTGCTATATTCTTCTAAAGTTCCAGTAGCAGTTTAGATTCTATTCAAATTCAATTTCATTTCATTCATTCATTAATTCTACAGCTTCAGCTAATCATTTTCTTAATGTTCTACTGAAAAACTAAGGTGTCACCTACATCTTGGTTCATTCATTCATTCATTCATTCATTCATTCTACAACTTCAGCTAATCATTTTCTTAACGTTCTACTGAAAAACTAAGGCGTCACCTACATCTTGGTCCATTCATTCTTTCATTCATTCTACAGCTTCAGCTAATCATTTTCTTAACGTTCTACTGAATTACTAAAAAGTCACCTACATCTTGATTCATTCATTCATTC
>CAIGQZ010001210.1:7462515-7482420 GCA_903798205.1 Danio tinwini
ATATTGAGATATGCATTTAACTGCACAAGATAACTTGAGTAACTATTTAGAAAGAGTTCACTATTTTACGTTAATTGGGATAATGTTTTAGGGGAATACATAAAATATTCAAATTTATAAAAAATAATCCAAAATTGTTCAAAATATAATAAACAAATCATGAAAACAATTGAAAAAAAAAAAGTGTTCATGGTTTTCCGTGGAGTCTTAACAGTATTGAGGTACATAAATTCAATAATTAAATGTAAAATAGCACTGGGTAGACTTCATTGTTTAAATAAACACAATTATTGTTTGTTAAAGCTGTAAACTTTATAATTTCTTGTGCCTATCGAAATCTTACAGTCTCAGGCTTTAGAAATGGAAGTTAAAATTGTACTTTTTTTCTCGTATTGTGTTGTACATCTACTAGTAATGATCCTGAAAAAAAATAGGGTGCTGCATAGTTTTATCCTTTGGGAACTGATTAGATTGTTGGAGGATGGATGTTGCTAAAATGAAAAAAAGATGAATGAATGGATGAAGGCAGACCGGAAACACAGCCTGATAAGATCCACCCAAAAGACATTCAATGTGACCAGGAGTGAAGAAAAGACGAGAAACAAAACGTTTCGAGCAGATTTATTTGTAAAATCATATGAGGGGTATGTTCTCTCCCTAAAAAAAAAAGGTAGATTGTATCGAATGAGGATGTATTTTATGATAAAAATGGTAATTACGAATCCATGCAACGGAGCTTTAAATGCAAGCAACGTAGCCACAACAAGAATGACGTCATTTAAATGCAGAAATGAGTCACTACCTGATAGCCCCGCTCGAAAGACATTCCATGTGACCAGAAGAGAAGAAAAGCCAGAAACATTGTTTCGAGCAGATTTATTAGTAAAATCATATTAAGGGTGTAGCAGCCCTTCAGCATCAATAAAGGAGGCAGAGTTTTTGACGGGTGCATTTAAAATTGTTTACTTAAATGCAATAAAGTTTACCACTGAAATCTTCATTGTCACAGTTCTTTGTTGCATACAAGCATCAATTCTCATCTTTATCGGGTTGGTGATCTCATAACACATACTTTGCACATAACATCATAGTACCTTGTAGCACTGTAGCATCAAAGCATCGTAAATCTACAAAGAAAACAAACAACAAAAAATAAACTCAAACATTCACAAAACATCTAACATTTTCAAATAAATCAAACAATAAACAAAACATACCTCACTCTGCTTGCAGAAGAGATACTAAAATTATAAAACTTAAGGCACTCTTCCGAGCTGTTCCTGTTAGCTCATGAACAAACGTGAATTGCTCTTACTCTACTTTCTCACTTAAATCCTATCGGTCTAGATCGCCCTCCTGTGGTGACTCCAAATGTAGCAAGCAAAGCGATTAAATCATCAAGTATCGAATGAGGATGTATTTTATGATAAAAATGGTAATTTATGAATCCACGCAACGGAGCTCCAAATGCAAGCAACATAGCTGCAACAACAAGAATGACGTAATTTAAACAAACAATACACTGCCTGATAGCCCCGCCCATATAACATTCCATGTGACCAGAAGAGAAGCAAGAAAGACGTTTTAAGCAGATTTATCTGTAAAATTGTATGAAAATTATGTTCTCTCTCTTTCTAAAAAAAAAAAAGAAAGATTGTATCGAATGAGGATTTATTTTATGATAAAAATGGTAATTTACGAATCCACGCAGTGGAGCGCCAAATGCAAGCAATGTAGCCACAACAACTAGAAAGACGTCATTTGAACTACTATGTACATATACAAATTAGAAATACTACATTTTAAATTCGCTGCGACTTTAAAAACATCAAATTTATAATTTTTTTTAACGCTATTAAAATAGGGTTTGGATCCAAGCTCAGATCGTCTTGTGTAGTGTAGGACTGGTGGGGTTACATTGGTGCCAATATCCCGGATGGGAGTGAGGTTTAGAGGGTGAGATGAACGGATGCCAGCTAGTGAAGTGCTGTGCAGGTAAACCTCACTCCTCTGACTTCTAAAGGTGCTCTAGCAACAGCCGCTAGAGGGTATTTTTTTTTTCTGGTTTATTTCTAACATATTTTTTTATGTTAGAGCAACCAACTTCCATGCAAAGAGTCGCCGGTTCGATCCAAGCTCAGAGCGGGTTGGGTAGTGTAGGACTGGCGGGGTTAAAAGTACATAATATTTTATTAGATATTTCTCAAGATACTAGTATTTAGCTTAAAGTGACATTTAAAGGCTTAATTAGGTTAATTAGGCAAGTCATTAAATAACAATGCTTATGTTCTCCAGAAGAAATATAGGAATATAGAAAATACTGTGAAAAATTCCTTGCTCTGTTAAACATCATTTAAAAAAGAAAAAAATTATATAATTTTTGACTTCTGTATATACATCAGTGCTAATACTGTATATTGTGCAGCTCTAATTTATACACATTCTCTTTTCTTCTTGTCTAAATTCTTCAAGGTGGTTGACTGACCTGAGTTTTGTCCACTGCTCCCTGTGTGGCAGTATTTATAGATCAGCTGCCAGTCTCCAGCACTGACCTGCAGGGATAATATGGCACACTGCTATCATTCTTTACTGCTCTCTGTCTTTATTTTCATCATTTTTCTTCCACTTGTAGGAGGAACAAAGTAGATCAAAATTGAGTGGCCAAAAACAATGACTCTATATGATAACCATGCGTCTAATTATACACTGCAAACCTCGAATGGTTTGCAGTGTATAATGGTTATTATACACTGCAAACCTCGAATGGTCTTTCCGGTCAGCCATGTTGCACACATAAAACGTTTTTTTCTTCCTTATCCTTGACACATATAACGGATTTTCTCACAAAGTAGGCCATAGAAGTGCAAACCCACTATGGAGAAGGAACAAAAACAGAACAGAAAAAAATGAAAAAAAAAAACATACAAAAAGTACAGATAAGAGAACCATTAAAGAAACGAACCGATAGGTGGTATTTATAAAGGTAGTAATGCCGTTAAAACCTTAACACGATACCCAATATAATCTGACAATATAAATAAAAAAGTCATGAGATTTTGTTATAAGAGATCATGTGATGATATAAATGTGTGAATGACAAACCAGCAAGCAGGGCACATTGTTAAACACCTAAAATGTTGTTTTGGTCATTCTAAAACACCTAAGGCTTTTCAGTATCAGTGTTACTATATTTCTAATTACCTTCAGAGTTGTCATGAGCGTCTGTGCTTCGCATCTCATACCTTCAAACGCCACTACATGTTCATTGCATGTCGGCATCATCTTCTGAAATGCAAGTCATTTATTAAATAAGGAAAAGATTCACGCAGCTTCTTCTACCGCAGTAAATTCCCTTTGTACTGTTAATATTTGGCACTAGTTAATCAAAGTAGTGATTGTGTTCTCTTTGACATCTAAAAACGGAGGTGTGGCTGATCTGATTGGGCCTTTTTCTTCAATATTAAATACACAGAGTTCAGTCTTGCATTCTTTTCTTGTAAGTTCAGACTTCGCGAGTTTGATATGGGAAACAAACTCCAGAAGGCACGTCAGATAAATCTTTAAAGGGAACAGTGTATAACAGCCTATAACATAACTGCCTCCTTTCATTTTCATAGAAAAATACGAAACACCCTGTCTCTTTTGCTGAATTTCAGTTTTAATAATCAGTAATGGCCATTATAAAAGTATAACGTACAATAAGTTTATACATTTATAGGAAATCAGTCAAGCAATCAGTCAATATGCAGAATCAGTGTACGTGGTTATGTAAAATTATATTAGGGATGCTAAATTCGGTTAATTTTGCCAACAGACAACCGCTGCTCGTTAACCGAATATTAACCGTCAACTGGTCAGAATAATATTAAAATATTATTTAATAAAAAAAAAGATTGACGTGTCTGTTTTGTGTGACGCATTAAATTTAGCATTTTAAATACCAAGACATCAAAAATAAATTAAGTTCAGTCGAAAAACTGCTGCTGTAGTTATGAAGTGACGTGCATCTGTTCAATACAGCATGAGCTGCAGCTGAAGGCTGCGCAGAGCGTGAGTCACCTGACATTAAGCCAGCAAGTGGTATGAGCAGCCGAAAACATTTGGATACTTAAGCTTAAAGGCTTCTCAATGGCACGTTTCTGTTGCACAGACCGAAACTGCTGCAACTAAACAAAGTTATGCCACCGGTGCGCTAGTTTAAAGTTCAGAGCTTATAGCTACACCAAGGCTAATATGCATGCACACTGGATTAACTTTAGCAGCGGGCTGTTCATATTTCCGTGCGCAAGTTTGTTATTTCCAATATTCCAATATATGCTAATATGCTTGTGCAAGCGGAGCAATGCGCTCAAGCCTTCCAGGCGTGCCGCTAATAAAAAGCTTAAATTAACATTAGACGTGATAAACGGTGAAACCATGGTTATTGCTCAGACTATTTAATCGTACAACCAGAATCTATAATCATTGCTTCCCTAATTGTTATGCAGTTTAAAACATAACATATGAATGTGTCTGAATATAGAAGAAGCTTACTTAAGCAGTGCACGGCTTCTGTTGTGCTTTAAAATACAATATTTGAATGTTTGTAAAAAAAAAATCCACATTGTACAATGCAGTGATGTTATGTAGATTCAAAATACAATATATTAACATTTTAATGTAGAAAAATACAACATGGGTGTCTTAAGGAGCAAAAATACAGCATATGGGCTCTTATATTGCTGTTGTGTGAGATCTTAAAATATTCTGAGAAGGTCTTTAAAAAGTCTTGAAAAGGTAATGAAATTTCTTGAGGATTCCTGCATATACACTGTACATTCACATATTTACCAGGAAAAGTCTGACCAGGCTGTCAATTAAAGGTAATAATATTGTAAATAATGTTCAATTTCTTACATAAACCTGTCGTTTAGCTTCAAAAGACCCCAATATTTCGCCAGGAGCCATGGCTATTGATTTGGACTTGATTGTATGCGTTTAGTTTTAATCTGAAAAAACTATCACCATTCCCTGCCATTACATGAATCACCAAGGGCCACAGATTCAGCCCAAAATGGTATAAATTTTGGATGACCTACTGTGGAAGAGTAAACTAACAGCAAGTTTTCATTTCTGGGTGTATTATCCCTTACTTTTTACTGGTCAGAGGATTTTAACAGCACAGACAAGCAGTAATGTTTCTATTGTCGGTTGAGTGTTGTTTATTGGTCACTGCTCTCCTTTATAGAAGGGAGAGACTACTTTAATTGTTATTGGCTCTGTCCCTGCAGCATTTCCTGTTTTCCTGTAGTAGCACTAAGGCATGGAGCTTCCCTGTTTTTAGCTTTTCCTCCGTCACTCATAGAAAGCACAGACAGAATGGGAGGCGATGCAGCCAGTCTACAAGTAACCATTCATTAACATTACATTCCATCCAGAAGGCAGCTTTAACTAGGAACCATAAGACGACTAATGTGAGCGGCCACATACTTTTGAGAGATGACAGACATCTCCAAAATGAGAACTTTTTTAAGGCCAGTAAAATGGAGACTTTGGTTATTTTTAATAATCTGTCTGACATGCAGCTGCGCTTGTATACATTTAAGCCCAGTGGTGTAAAGTAACAGATTACAAATATTCAAATGACTATATTTAAGTAGTTTTTTTATCAGGAATACTTTACTAAGTACTTTTAAAAATATGTACTTTTACTTTCCCTTGAGTACATTTTTAGTGCAGTGTTGGTACTTTTACTCCACTACTTTCCTTCAACCTGCAGTCACTACTTTAATTTTTCTTGTCTCTGGGGATTGGCTAAAGTAGATTAATCAGTCGTGTGATTCTTGTCCAATCAAATCGCACATAGAATGTAAATTGCATCAAGCTGAACAACACCGCAAGACATTGGCACTTCATAAATGCAACAAAGCATTTACAGGGCTCGAAATTAACCCTTTTTCTTGGTAGCACCGGTGCTCCTAACTTAAAAAATGTAGGCGCACCAGACAAAACTTAGTCGCACCCACCAAAAATTATAAGTACCGTTACGACACGTGTTATATTACAAGATTCTATTATATATTAACACTCTAATCACAAATAACAAATAAACAAAAATCTGCATGCGCTCACTGGCCCTGCACGCACTGCTTGACGTGAATGAGATGAACTGAATTAACAATAATAACTGTGCTGTGGGTGGTGTCTGATAGTGCACAGATGATATTGACTAACTTTATTAACTAAAAGTATTTGCATACGTCAACTTTATAGCAATAACCGTCTTTTCAAGAGCTGCAATATTAGTTTTATCTCAGTGAATGCATGCTCTTTAGATATGGTGAACGTGGTGTCAGTCGCATGACTGACAGCATCATTACGATTAAATGAAGGATTAAATAACATTAGAACATCTCCTGCTTAAAATGTGTAGATTCAGTGGCAAACACTGTTACCTGAAAACTCCGTCCCACCGGCTTTACGGTGAATGCTTTAGTCATTTTCATAGCAGACTTTAAACACTGAAAGTCTTTTATCCACTCTTCGAAAAGTGTAAATGCTGTATTAACATTCACCAGATCACTGATCAGACGTGCCATTAATTGTAACTTTAGGTGTTTTCAAAATTAAATATACCAGTGTTGTTTTCATTTTCTCGGATCCACATTTTCGCGGCTGTAGCTCCCTGTCATTGGAACTGAGTGATTGACAGCTTAACCAATCTATTCGCGTTCGGTTCTAGCGCAGTGGGCCAATAAGAAGAGCTTAAAGGCAGGGCAAGCATTGCAGGCTTTGTTTACTGCAGCAAGTTGACATGTCAACTGTTTTAAACTATTCCTGAGCGCTGCGTTTGGTGTTGTTAGGTGCAAAGATGCTTAATGCGTGAATGCCTCCTAATTCCATGCATGTGGTTAACATTTTGCTGTGAAAACTGGTCCACATCAATTTTATGCACTCGCACAAATGCTCCCATATATATTTTGAGGTCGCATAGATAAAATTTTAATGTTTGGAAGCATTAAAAGTGTGCAAGAAGATGTCCAATCTTTGCACGCATTGATCGAGAGACTTTTTTAGGCTGCATGTTACTGATGAGAAGATGGATGTTGACGGTATGAAGACTGAAACCACCAAATGTCCTTAAACAATTACTAATGCACTACAGAACATTACATTTTCACATTCATGCACAAACTGCATGTAAACACATGAGCCATTTACATCGTAATACTCAATATTCACTACTTTTGAGTACTTTTGAAAGGTCTGCTTTTTACTCCTACTTTGAGTAATATTTCCAACAGATATTTTACTTTATTTTGCACTACATTTTTATGATTTTTCAGTACTCTTTCCTTAAGGATGATTTTTGTATTTATTTATTTTTTCACCAGTTCCACAAACATATTTTTTGCTTTGTGCAAGCTTTTTGTTGTAATAATTGCAAATTCTATTGCTTTTGGGAATTGTAAAAGCCTGTGTATTGTGGAAATATGGCTGTGCATTGAACTATTGCTATGAAATGATGTGCACATTATGCATTTAATAATAATCACATCAAATGATTGTGTTATTTGTGTAATTGTTATTAGAGCTGCACGATTCATCGAAAAAGATTTTCAATCTCACCCTACACACGAGCCTAATTGAGCTTATCTACAATTCAGCCAATTATATTTTGAAGGTCAGGAGAGAAGCGCAAGGGCAGATGCACAAGTCTTCACATTGTTTTACATACATTGCTCAGCAACATGGACACCTCCAAATGGCGTTAAAAGTGTCACATACTGTATTTATATAATATAATTTACCCAAAAATATAATTTCTGTCTTGATGTAACGACGTATTCACGGCCGCGAATGACACATGAGCTGACACACTGTTTGTTTAGTACCTAGAGGATGTGCGCGTACCCGCCAATGATGTCTACTTTAGTGAACAGAACCTGCATAGGCTGTGAATAACAGGTAATAAAGTTGTAAATAACAATCAGTTTGTTGCACAGAGCGATCGTTTGGGAGCTGTACAGGAAGTATGATTTGCATGTACGTTTTTTTCTCTCTCTTTTTTTTCAAAGTGACGACAACCATGACATGAGCCGCACTCGGCAGTGAAAATTAATCTGAAAATGCACACATCATTTAAAGGTTCATATCGCATTTTAGAGGTTTGATTATGACAAGCATTTGATGTGGGTTTTTTTTATAGTGAACAAACATTCCATGTTGTGAATAAAAAATAATGTTTACTGGGTCAGTATAACTACTCTAGCCTGTATATTGTTGAATATAATCCAAGAGGAAATCTGATAATGACAAATGTTTTATTTTACCAGTGAAATAAAACGGTCTGATAGTGTTCTCAATGACAGATGGCAAGCATATGTCTCAAACATAATAATTCACCTTTATGAATAGTTGTATTGTGATGCCATCACTTTTCTGTGAATGAACAAACAGGATACATTTAAAGTATTTAAGTCCACTATTCCAAATCTATACAAAATGTAGCATTATAACCAACAGTAGACCTACACATAGGCCTAATATTATTGTTGTTTTACCATATGTTTGAGAAATAATAATAGGCTACTCATATTAATCTTTACTTTACATCCACAGAATCGTAAGAAAACCGTGATCTTGATTTTAAGAAAAAAAAATTGTGATTCTCATTTTAGCCAGAATCGTGCAGCTCTAATTGTTATTATAAAATATGAAAAACTCTCATATTTGTGGCTGAAATTTTGTTTTTATTTTCATCTGTATGCAGCGTTCATTGTTATAGCAACTTTTGCGTGATCAAGCACCCTAGACTTTTTTAATATTTGTTTTGTTGTTATTTATATAGTGAATAGAGTTTAGAGAAAGAGAGTTCTGTTTTGATTTTGGCACTTAGTTATTTTTTTCTCTATTCTTTAGTTTTTGAAGTGCTTAATCAAATGTCAGAGGTGGGAAACGTGTTGAAGCTGCTTTTATACAGTTTTAAATAGGGTTATGCATGATATTGGAAAAATCTGGCATTGCAATATTTTGTTTCTCTGCGATATAAATTGCAATATGAGTAAAATTTCACCAGATGGCTTGAATAGCTCTATATTAAAGAAAAAATCCCTAATTGAGACTGAGTGGTTTGATTTTGTAAGAGAAAAGTAATACAATAGAACAAAGAAAGAGAGTCAAACAAACAGTGCTTTATGGTTTTCTAGAGTGTCAAACAGTATACAGGTACAGCAATTGAATAATGAAATCTTAAATAACTCTGTATAGTCTTCATTGTGTTAATATTTCAGAAGAAATTATTATTCTTTATTAAATTATTTTTAAAATTATTAGTTACAAATGTACTTTTTTGCACCCAAATGTTTTAAACTCTCTTGAAATGCCTTTTAAAATACATGCAAATTATAAATTTTCAGCCACTTATGGTTACACTTTGCAATGACTCCACAATGATCTCATGTATCCTCAACTTTTGTGCTGATCATTGATGCTAACTGCGATGTGACTATTGCAGACACACACATTGCGACTATCAATTATTTTTTTTCTTTTCAACTTAGCCCCTTTATTAATCTGGGGTCGTCACAGCGGAATGAACCACCAACTTATCCAGCATATGTTTTACGCGGTGAATGCCCTTCCAGCTGCAACCCATCACTGGGAAACATCCATACACACTCATTCTTATACGGTCAATGTAACTTACCCAATTTACCTATACAATTGTGTAATATGTCTTTGGACTTGTGGGGGAAATCGGAGCACCCTGAGGAAACCCACGCCAACACAGGGAGAACAAGCTAACTTCACACAGAAATGCCAACTGACCCAGCTGAGGCTTGAAACAGCGACCTTCTTGCTGTGAGGTAAAAGTGCTACCCACTGCGCCACCGTGATGGCCAACTAAATGACTATTTATTCAATCATTTTCTTTTCGGCTGATTCACTTTGTTAATCTGGGGTCTCCACAGCGGAATGAACCGCCAACTTATCAAGCATATGTTTTTACACAACTGATGCCCTTCCAGCCGCAACCCATCACTGGGAAACATCTATACACACTCATTCACACACACACTCATACACTACAGCATACCTGTACCACATGTCTTTATTCTTGTGGAGGAAACCCATGCGAACATGCAAACTCTACACAGAAATGCCAACTGACTCAGCCGGGGCTCAAACCAGTGACCTTCTTGCTGTGAGGCTATTGTGCTACCCATTGCGCCACCTTGCTGCTAATGCTTGGCACATAAAATTAATAAAACATTTTGCACTTTCCTGTGATATGGATATTGCTACTACACCTGTAAAGCAGTGGTCCTCAACCACCAGGCTACAGACCGGTAACACTCCGTGGCTCAATTGGTACCGGGCCGCACAAGAGATCCTTAATTATTTCCCTTTTTTAATTATCTGAGTCTGAACAATCTTTTATTAAAAAAAAAAACAATTTATTTGAAAAATTACCATTTTCTCACATGCATCTTGGTTACTTAAGCACCCAAATTTAGCCCACAAGCAACAAAATAAGTAAGAATCAGACGTCTTTGCGAAAGGGAAAAAAGGTCCAGTGAAGGACCTGCAAACTGCCAAGGAATGGATCTGCAACCCATTTGCCAACAAATCAGGTGAATCCAGCATGGTTGTGCAAGATCAACTGATGAACATTGCAAATGATGGTGGCCTTTTAGGGGCCGTTCACATATCACGTCCTTTCTAGAGTTCCATCTGGAAGGTAACTTAATGGTTTTTACAATTTTAAGTTGATTGAACATAAAACAATTTTGAAGAATTCTCAGAATAGCATTTTAAAGTTGTTGATTAATCCTAGGCTTTCTGAGGTGCGTTATCAGTCAGTCAAGTATTGGCACAACTGTCTTTTTTAAATGTATATTGTGTGGTTTGTATTGTTCTGATTTGTGTTTTGTTGCTATTAGATCTAGTATCTGGAAATAAATAAATAAAATTAAGTTGTCTAGCCCTCCCCCAAAAAACTGTGTGTGTGTGTGTGTGTGTGTGTGTGTGTGTGTGTGTGTGTGTGTGGTGATAATGGTCATTTTTATGTATTGTGCAGCCCTACATTATATATAAAAAAAATATGTATTCAAAATATGCAAAGCTGAATTTTCAGCATAATTTCCCCCAGTCTCCACCATCCTCATGATTCTTCAGAAATCATTCTATTAATAAAGCTATAACGCAACCAACTCCATCAGTGCATTAAGCCGATTTTCTGTAGTAGCCTAATGTATTAAACAAATCTATCGACTTATTTTGTAGTTTAAAACAATCTTATTGATGCTG
This sequence comes from Danio tinwini, assembly GCA_903798205.1. NCBI lineage: Eukaryota > Metazoa > Chordata > Actinopteri > Cypriniformes > Danionidae > Danio > Danio tinwini. The sequence continues at coordinate 7,473,808 of CAIGQZ010001210.1, forward strand.
TCAAGGCTGTTCAAATAATTTTTGTCTTAATGACAAATCTGAATGGGCGTCACGGTGGCACAATAAGTAGCACGATCACCTCACAGCAAAAAAGGTTGCTGGTTCGAGCCCCGGCTGGGTCAGTTGGCATTTCTGTGTTCTCCCCATGTTCGCGTGGGTTTCCTCTGGGTGCTCCAGTTTCCCCCACATTCCAAAGACATGCACTATTGGTTAATTGAAGAAACTAAAATGGCCGTAGTGTATGTGTGTGAATGAGTGTGTATGGATGTTTCCCAGTGATGGGTTGCAGCTGGAAGGGCATCAGCTATGTAAAGCATATGCTGGATAAGTTGTCGGTTCATTCTGCTGTGGCGACCCCAGATTAATAAATGGACTAACCCAAAAAGAAAATGAGTGACAAATCTGAATCAGGTACAGAGATTTGGTCCTGTGTATTAGCTGAACCGTTTCATAGATTTGACAAAGATGTCTACTTACACTAAGATCCACTGAAGGCTGAATTGCTTTTATGCACGAACTTGTGAGACTTGCTGACCTTTTGAGAGAGAGTGCAACTGGTGCTATTTGAGTTCAGTCACATAAAATAACCAAGCACTTCCTTTTTGAATCATGTAACCTTTAGTAGGTAATCTCTAGCACTCATGCAAATTCTGTGGTTGCCGCTTATCTGACATGCTCACCTCAAACAGTTCACTGTGGTTACAGCGCACTGCAAATGGCCTACTGGTTAGATTTGCATGCTTTCCAGGAGCAGCCGTGATGTCACTTCCTTCTCATGGTCTGGGCGTCTGCACTGTTTCAAACCTGCACTGACCGTAAGGTCAATATAACATATGGAGGAGAGGAGAGCAGTGGAAGTGCATGCGGTTTCTTTCTGCTGAAAGCAGGAAATGCTTTATTAAGTCAAGATGCTGTAGACAAAATGTTTTTTTAGTAGTCTTCCTATGAATTTTCTTTTTTCAAACAATTTCCAAATAATGTTTAACAGAGCAAAGAATTTTTCACAGTATTTCCTAAAGCATTTTTACTTGGAGAACGTCTTATTTGTTTTATTTCGGCTACAATAAAATCATTTTTTCAATATATATATACCATTTTAAGCTTAATATTATCAGCCCCCTTAAGCAATATTTTTTTTTCAATTGCCTACAAGACAAACTATGATACAATGACTTGCCTAATTACCCTAATTAACCTAGTTACGCCTTTAAATGCCACTTTAAGCTGAATACTAGTATCTTTCAAAAATAGCCAGTAAAATATTTTGTACTGTCATCATGGCAAAGATAAACCAAAAAACATTCGGGGGGCTAATAATTCTGACTACAACTGTACCTGTCAGTTTTGGGCGTTTCATTGTGTTTTTATAGTAAAGAAAACTTCCAAAATGTAGTGCAAATGCACTTCTGTTACACTTTGAATTGTGTAGATTTCAGTTTAGATTAAATGTTGTGAGAAAACCACTTCAAAATATGTAAAGACTTAAATCTCCACTTTGGCAGGACTTGCATAGACACAGCTTTCGTTTTATTTATTCAGACTTTTATTTTACCAGGGTTATTTTTACAGCTCATTTTTATTTGAATCAGAATATGCCTGATTATATAGACAACATTTTCTGTCTGTAATACTATTTTCTGAATTATGGCTTGGGCCTACATCACAATATTGGAAAAAAACTTTATTTTTATATTATGCAGTATTTTGTATCTCTGCAATTTATTTATTACGATATGAATATAATTTTACAATATGACTTAAGTATCAGTTTGAAAAGAATTTTCATAATTTTACATTGATTGGGATCATTTTGTAGAGGAGTGATTCTGCATAAAATATCTATGAAAATAAACAACAGAACAAAGAAAAAAAATGAAATAAACAGTGAACAGGAGGAACAGAAATAAAATTTTTCAAATTTAAAGTAGCACTTAGAGCTGCACGATTCTGGCTAAAATGGAAATCGCTATTTTCTTTGCTTAAAATCAAGATCACGATTTTCTCACGATTCTGTAGATGTAAAATAAAGGTTATATGAGTCGGTTATTATTATTGTTATTTCTCAAACATATGGTAAAACTATAATAATAATATTATGTGTAGGTCTACTGTTGATTAGAATGCTAAATTTTGAATAGACTTTGAATGATGGACTTGAACAGACTTTAAATACGTCCTGGTCATTAATGCACAGTAAAGTGACAACATCAGAACACAACTATTTATATTTCTAATGTTGAATTATTATGTTTGAGACATATGCTAATAATAATAGCATTATTACACCATTTATTCACTGGTAAAATTAGACATTTGTCATTAGATACCCTCCTACATTTTATTCAACATCATGAATCGAGATCTCAATCTTTTTTTGATTAATCGTGCAGCTTTAGTAGAACTGTATAGTTTATTTTTTTTAAATAATTAAACACTGTTCACCTTTGTTATACCAATAAACTTTATCATTTCTTGTGCCCAAATGGTTTAAATTTGCTTTCTATCTTAGTCGCAGGCCTGAAAAACACATCCAAATAAAAATAAAAAAACGTTCATACTATTAGATTATGGTCACATTAACTCCACAAATCATGTGTACTGAACTCTGTACTGTACTGGTTCTCGATTAATTATAATTTTAACTTTACATTAGAGATTGCAATATGACTATGGACCCTGTTCGCAAGTCTGTTATGACGGATTTAATGGACATTAGTGTCTTAAATCAAGGGGTGTTTAGACAATTTTCAATCTGGTTTCAGAGCACATCATAGTACAGAGAGCGCTCTTATAAAGATAATCAATGATATCCGCCTAAATACAGATTCAGGCAAACTAACAGTGCTCTTATTGCTCGATCTTAGTGCTGCATTTGACACTATTGATCACAGCATACTTCTGGATAGGCTGGAAAACTGGGTTGGGCTGTCTGGGACGGTCCTCAAATGGTTCAGATCTTATCTTGAAGGGAGAGGTTACTATGTCAGTATAGGTGACCATACTGTAGGTCGAGGTGGACACCCATGACATGTGGAGTCCCACAAAGCTCAATTCTGGCACCTCTCCTGTTCAACCTTTATATGCTCCCTCTGAGCCAAATAATGAGAAAGAACCAAATCTCCTACCACAGCTATGCTGATGACACTCAAATCTACTTAGCCTTACTGCCTAATGACTACAGCCCTGTTGACACCCTCTGCCAATGCATTGATGAAATGAACAATTGGATGTGCCAAAACTTTCTTCAGTTAAACAAAGAGAAAACTGAAGTCATTGTGTTTGGGAACAGAGATGAGGTTCTCAAGGTGAATGCGTACCTTGGCACTACAACAAAAAATAAGGTCAAGAATCTTGGTGTGACTCTGGAGTCAGATCTGAGTTTCAGTAGTCATGTCAAAGCAGTTAGTAAATCAGCATACCATCATCTCAAAAACATTGCAAGAATTAGATGCTTTGTTTCCAGTGAAGACTTGTTCATGCTTTTATCAGCAGCAGGGTGGGTTACTGTAACGGCCTCCTCACGGGCCTTCCCAAAAAGACAGTCAGACAGTTGCAGCTCATCCAGAACGCTGTGGCCAGGATTCTGACCAGAAGCAGGAAATCAGAGCACATCACACCTGTCCTCAGGTCTCTACACTGGCTTCCAGTTACATTCAGAATAGATTTTAAGGTATTATTACTTGTCTATAAATCACTAAATGGCCTAGGACCTCAATACATTACAGATATGCTCACTGAATACAAACCTAACAGGTCCCTCAGATCTCTAGGATCATATAAACTAGAAATTCCAAGAGTTCAGTCAAAGCAGGGTGAATCGGCTTTCAGCTACTACGCCCCTCGCTGCTGGAACCAGCTTCCAGAAATGATCAGATGTGCTCCAACATTAGGCACATTCAAATCCAGACTGAAAACACAGAATCTGTTTAGCTGTGCCTTTACTGAATGAGCACTGTGCTACGTCCGACAGATCGCACTATTGTTCTTTTCTTTTTATTCTTTTATAACCCATTTTAACACATTTGATCTGTTTTTTTGTTTTGTATTCTTATTATTTGCTTTTTTTCTTATACTTGTCTTTTTATTCTTGTTTATGTGAAGCACTTTGAATTGCCACTGTGTATGAAATGGGCTATAAATAAACTTGCCTTGCCTAAATCCTTGAAAGTTTTTAATATTTAAATTTTCAATTTTTTTCCCTTCCCCTAAGCATATGAATATTTAAAAGTATTTATGTATAAATTATACCGTCAAATTGCAAAACAAATCACTGCTTGTGCGAGGCGTTTAAAGGAAGTGCCTATTAAATTTGATGTTGTTCTCTCTTCTGGCTGCCGTTATCAGTCTCACATAATTTTATATATTCATAATTAAATTGTTGTGCACCCCTAAAGTATTGATTGTTTTTAACTCTAATATCCCTAACATAAAAGAAAGTGTAAAGAATTTTGAACCCAACTTCATTCAATGTGCAAATTTTAGTGTTAAATGTATGCACATTAGCTCATGTATTACTAAAGGATGCCTCCTTTCCACGATTAAACAACATCTTAGAGCAGGGGTTTTCAAACCATTTTCCACAATTTTACTTCCCCCACCCCCCACCAAGCCAAGATTATTATCCATGTGCAAACATCATTCACATATTACTTGCTACGTTTAAAGTGCGTAGCATTAATTACATTGAAACATAAATATACAGCTTACCTGATTCAGTGTGATGGCTGAGCCTGTTTCTTTGAGGTCAACATGATAATTTGTGGTTGGATTCCTGACACGACTAACCAGAAATCATCTTCCATTGTTAATAAGCATGAGCCATAGCATACTTGCTTTTGATGTACGTACATACAGAAATTGCTGCTTCGCAAAGCCAAGTTCGCAGAACCCTGACGGTGTGGTTGAGTCGAACATTAAGTACGTTTTCAAGGACACCAATACTTTAATAGATTTTAATATAATTAAGACAATACTTTGATTTAGAGTCACCATGTAAACAGCATTTTTTTAAATTTATTTATTTTTAAATTTTTATATGACCTTAATTCGACTAAAGTCATAATTAAACTAAACTAATATAAACTAAACACAAATGGAATTAAGAGTATGCATATATTAGTAAGTATGTAAGTAGGTATGCATATATTAGTGGCAATATTGAAGTAAACACCGCAATCAAACTGTTACCATCATGCGGGACTTTTCACCATATTTTTCGACAAGATCCACACACACACGGCTGTCAGTAAAGGACACACTGCAGACACACACATTGCAAAATGCGAAAGTTTTTTTCTTCTCATTTGGCGTGCGTTTTTTAATTCCATAACACTCTCACCAGTCATTACTCTTTGTTTGCGTCTAATACCCCAGTTTGCCACGGGGGCATAAATGAAATGTTCATGAGTGAAAGTGAAACTGCTGAACTGCAGTAAAAGTCACCCAAAATTACATGAAACTCTTACATGAAAGCACTTCTGTAAACGTAGTCAGTAGTGTCTTCAAAGTTAGTAAAAGATCCAGAAGGGCATCCTGCTGATTTGATTCAGAAGGGCACTTTTTTTTTTTTTTACTTTCATTCATTTCATTTTAAAAAGCACCCGGTCCATTTTATTTGTATATGTTTTACTCAAACCCATCAACTCTAGGTGCTTGATTAGTTAGATGTGGAGCTAACATTAATCAGATTCACTCTAGTGAACACATAAAAATTGTCATCATAATTTGCACGCCTCAATGTCTCACGCCCCCCTTAATAGGTGCTGGCGCCCCCCTGGTGTTTGGAAACCCCTGTCTTAGAGTCCTTGAAATACTAAAGTATGCTAGTAATTCTTAAAATAATCAGGTCAACTGGGAATATTGACTGCATTGAGGTGTACTGTAAAAAAATGTCAGGTTCCACATAATTGATTTGTGTTGGGACAACATGTAATAAAAAATAAATAATAAAGTTAACTAACTTATAAGTTTTTTCAAGTTTAAGTGGATTGAACATAAAACAATTAAGTTGCCTCAAAAAAACCCTCAAGAATTGTGTTGCAACTCAATTTAAATAAGTAGTTTGAACAAACTGCAAACATAATTTTGAGCGTGCTCTTGTTTTATACGTGCACTCAGGGATTGACTTGCTGGTTTGTAGCGGTGGAGGGGGTTAGGCTTGTCTCTATGGCAACAACATCGTTTTTTTTTTTTTTCGTTCACCCACGTGATGCTCGCTGAGTGTGTGTTGGCCTCTTTCCCCTGGACTCCACATGCTTTCAGGCTGGTCTCTCAATGAGACTCCTGCAGGACTTGAGGGACAGTTGTAGCCTAGATTGGAGTGACTTTTCTGGCTTGCACGCTCAACTGCTGCCAGCGTCTCTGGTGTTATAGGGGCCACTCGTGCTGGGCTGTAGCCTGAGGTGCCGCAGTATCCTACATCCCAAACTGCTCTGCTATTTCCACTGTTCTTGGAATAATCGTTGGGCCTAAAAACTGACAAGTGGTTTTGGGATGCTCTTTTGCACAGATACAGATTTGTGCTTTTTTCTGGTCAATTTATTTGGTTAATTTCTGGTAAATTATTTTCTGAATCTGGTTTGCCTGCCTGCAAATAAAAATTCATATGGTTAAAAAATGATAAATGTGGTATTTTCTTATGGAATAGAATAAGATTTAAATGCCTCTAGGATTTTTTCCAGCTGTGGTGGCATGCCTTTCACAGATCTTCCCACTACCTATCGCGTTATTTCAATGACAAATGTCTAGATCGTATTCATGTAATACAAGCGTGCAAATCTCTTTGCTTGTGCGCAGATTTCCTCTGTTTGTGTGCAAAACTTATTGCACACTTTCAAATATATGCCACTCAAGTGCAGTTTTTGTTGTGCGCTCTTCAATGGTGCTGAAGTGCGATTTATGGAGTCAGATCAGTCTCAAAAATAATGCATTAAAGTTCATACATCACAATTCACATTTACAAAATCCAATTTATAAATTCAAAACACAATTCATAAATACAACACATTATTTGTGAATTCACAAGTAAAAATCATAAATATTTTCACCAAATGAATTACATTTGTTTATTTTTGAATTGTGTTTTGAATTAACCGATTAGATTTGTGTATATACGAATCGTCTTTTGAATTGGAAATGTGTATTTTTGAATTGTGTTTTAAATTATGAGTTGCATTTGCGTATTTTGAATCGTGTTTTGAAATTACTTATTAGATTAGCATATTGAATCGTGTTTTCATTTTACGAATTTGATTAGCGTATTTTTGAATCGTTTTTTAAATTTACGAATTGGATTTGTGTATTGTTGTATTTTTGAATCGTGTTTTTAATTTACGAATTAGATTAGCATATTTTTTAATCGTGTTTTAAATTTACAAATTGGATTTGTGTATTGAGTCGTATTTTTGAATCGTGTTTAATTTATGAAGTAGATTAGCATATTTTTGAATCGTGTTTTGAATTTACGAATTGGATTTGTGCATTTATAAATCATGTTTTGAATTTAAGAATTCGATTTGTGCATTTATGAATTGTGTTTTGAATTTAGGAATTGGATTTGTGCATTTATGAATCGTGTTTTGAGTTTACGAATTGGATTTGTGTGTTTTTGAATTTACGAATGGGATTTTCATATTTTTTGATTTTATGAATTGTATTTGTGTATTTATGAATTGTCCTTTTGATTTTACGAATTAGATTTGTGTATTTATGCATCGTGTTTTGTATTTATGAATTGGATTTGTGTATTTTTAAATCGTATTTTGAATTTACGAATTGGATTATTGTATTTTTAAATAATGTTTCGAATTTACATATTGGATTTGAGCATTTACGAATTACGTTTTGAACTTACAAATTGGATTTTGTACATGCGAATTGCGAGGTGCATGTATGAATTTTATTTCATAAATATTATTTTTAAGACTGATCTGGCTCCATACGATTTAGTGCATTTATGTAATGAGTATATCTTCAACATTCTATTTCTAGTAGACCAGAAATGGCATTGATGTGTACTGAAGTAAATTAAAACGGCCATAAACTCCAGTAAGATAAAGTCATTGTATGCAAAACCATAGACCTTTATCTATAAATTAAGTATAATTATGGAATCTGTTTTCACCATAACTGAAACCTACGTTGTGTTTGCTGGCCTCACACATCGCTCAGCCCTGTCAGCCAGTCAATCAGTCAGCATGCAACCTTAAAGGGTTAAACAAATAATGCACAGCACTACTACGATTATAGAAAAAGTTGTTCTGTTATAATTCACTTACAATAAAGGGACTAAGCTGAAAAGAAAATTAATAAATAATTCACTTTGGTATGATTATAACCCGCTATAAAAAAATACAGCAACAACTGAAGGTTTTAAATAAGAAGGTGTAATATAGCCGTGGCAGGCATGAATTTTGGTGTGGTACCCCAGCATGGAAGAACGAATGTAGTGGAAACCATGTTTCTTGTGTCAATCAATGCATGCCTTCAATCAGAAATTAAAAACATCTGTTTTGTTTCATTTAAAAAAGGTTTAATTATATTTTAGTGTCTACACCTACCCCAACCTCACAGTAACCTGATGTGTTTTATTAATGTCTACACCTACCCCAACCC
>CAIGQZ010001210.1:7492420-7508567 GCA_903798205.1 Danio tinwini
TATATATATATATATATATATAAATACAGTTAAAGTCAGAATTTTTAGCCCCCCTGTTTCCCCCTCAATTCCTGTTAACAGAGAGCAGATTTTTCCAACACATTTCTAAACAAAATTGTTTTAATAATTCATCTCTAATAACTGATTTATTTTATCTTTGTCATGATGACAGTAAATAATATTTTACTATACATTTTTCAAGACACTTCTAAACAGCTTAAAGTGACATTTAAAAGGGTTAGCTAGGTTAATTAGGTTAACTAGGCAGGTTAGGGTAATTAGGCAAGTTATTGTATATTGATGGTTTGTTAAACAGATGCAAACTGTTTCAATATTGTAATGAGAATTGTGGCATCTCTAATATTTACACTACCTGACAAAAGTCTTGTCGCCTATTTAGTTTTAGGAGAAACAAATAATAACTTGACTTCTAGTTGATCATTTGGCATTAGAAGTGGCTTATATGAAAGGGAAAGGCCTCTATTGAAAAAAATATATATAATAAAAAGGTTAATAATTTTGACCTTAAAATGATTTTAAAAAAATTAAAAAAGGCTTTTATTCTAGCCGAAATAAAATAAATAACTTTCTCCAGAAGAAAGAATATTATCAGACATACTGTGACAATTTCCTGGCTTTGTTAGACATCATTTGTGAAATATTAAAAAAAGAAAAAAGAAATTCAAAGGGGGGCTAAAAATCCTGACTTCAACTGTATATACAAACGATCAATACGTCTATTCAAGGATTGATCCTTTTGATACATTGCCAGTATCGAAAATATCAGTACTTTAGAATCGATCCGCCCACCACTAATTCTCATGTGTTCTAACCTATTGCACATGGTTGCGGATTCACACATTTGCGTTATCGATGCTAAAACGATATGTTGTGCAGCCCTAGTTGTGCGTGAAGTTTGATTGATGCACAGATACTGTATTTTTGATGCTGTTGGATTTGCATCTGTTTAGCATGGGAAGCAAACACTGTTTGACCTGTTTGATATGAAGTGCATTGACTCTCCGGGGATCTAGTTCTGTCATAACATAATCAGCACTGACCCATTAAAAAGCAGTTTGGACTGAATTCTACTTTTTGCTTCAAAAAAGCAGTGTTGACTTTGTCTTCATTTCTGTCCATCTCAGTTAAACCTCTGGTGTTGCCACTTCATTTGTCTAATGCATCATGTCTTAATGTGTTTCCGTTTTTAACTTGCAGCACGATCAGCGTGTTTAATGATGATCTCATTAGCACCAATCCACCAAAAAAAAAGGAAAAATAACTTTGTATTCATTATTTCTGCAGTTTTTGGTTATCTCAGCAGGGTGATGGTTATAATCGACATGTATGTTTGTGATCAGCAGTATTAATGGAATTTAGCTTAAAGGGATAATTCATCCAAAAATAAAAATTCTGCCATCATTGACTGTACTCTCCCTTCACTTGTTCCAAAGCCGTCCGCACCGACTTTCTTTATTCAGTTAAACACAAAAGAAAGTATTTTGAAGAAAGCTGAAAACTTTGGCTTTCATATTCATCAGAGTTTCTTCAGAAATCTTCCTTTGTGTTGAACAAATAAAGAAACTCAAACAGGTGTGTAACCATTTGAGGGCGAGTAAGTAGTAGGTTTGTCATGGTACCAAAATTTTAGTATTTGGTATCAAGACCACTGTTCTCAGTACCAAAGAAAAACATACTACTTAACCATCCCACTGTATTTATTAACAAAGTTGAGCAACATTTAAATGGTTATAAATGTTTGTTTATTTTTATGATTTGATTGTAAAAAACTGCTCTACTATCCTGCCTTCAGACAGTGATATTGCTGGGTGATGGCGCCGCAGATGTGCAGTCATGTTGGAAGTTTCCGTTCGATTAGTCTATACGTGTAACCGAAATGTCCCCACATCGTGGATTTGAAAGACACCGGCACTTCCTCGTATTGCTGCCTCACTTTACCGCCACTCGCCATGTTAAAGTGTAGAATGATGGTGGAGCGCCCCCTAACTTTAGAGTATAGTTATTGAATATTTACTCGTGGGGAGAAGTTTCCTCATCTCAGCTCTTAGACTTACAGGCACACACAAACAGTCTATTCGGAGAGAAATAAAACGCACATAAATTATTTAAACGTAAAACTGGAAAAATTGCAATTCACAATCGCGTATTGAACCGGGGATGTCGTACCGAATGGTTCAATATTGTAATGAGAATTGTGGCATCTCTAATATTTACACTACCTGACAAAAGTCTTGTCGCCTATTTAGTTTTAGGAGAAACAAATAATAACTTGACTTCTAGTTCATCATTTGGCATTAGAAGTGGCTTATATGAAAGGGAAAGGCCTCTAGATTACCTTATTTGACCAAAATAAAATGTGATCATGCCTTGATTTATAATTATTTAATTAGGACGGTAAGGTCTGACTTTGCTTAGAGAAAAGTCTTGTCACTCAACAGAAATAATGTACAGTATAGAATATAACTCCTATGAGCTTAGAGGACTGCATCCATACATCAAGTAGATTTTGTACTTCAAGTATGTCTGAAATTGCTCAGAGCTATGTTAACTGCAGCACTACATTTGCATTCCTCAGATCCTCCAGATTTTTCCAAAAACTTAGTAGGATTTGGCTTTATTTGTACAGATATGCTCGTGCCCCTTCGCTGATCGGTTCACTTCCTGCAGTTGCAGAGCGGATGAAGGACAGCTCTCATTCTGAAAACGCAGCCTTCCTTTGAAATCCTCACTCAACTTTTAATTGTATGTAGAAGAGAGGAAGTCAGAGGGGAGGTTGTTGTGAGTGGTAAAACAAAATCTGCATCTTTTGATATTGTCAGTGTCTTTAGGTTCATATTTCCATTTTTGGTAAAAGAAATGTTTGTGTTCCAACTGAAACATGTTTAAATCATTTTGTTGTGGACAGTTTGAGATAGACCTCTACGAATAATTGTTTTTAAACCGAAATCGCCTTTTGAAAAGGTGCGTTTTTTTTCTTTTATTTTCTTTTATTTTTTAAGCGCTATAAAAATATGGTAACAAGCAATCATTTTTGAAAGTTCTGGCAGTTTGTAAGCACGTTATCCTCATTCTGGTTTTATATATCATTTATATATAAGGTTTTCTATATGATTCTTTTAATAGTGTATTTGCAGAACGACTTTTAATTGTCAGTAACCCAGTTAAAGCACTTCTGGTGAGCTGTATACTATTACAAAAGTGCCGCATTTAACATCTGTTTTCTTTAAAACTCAACAATCTTACTGGCTGATTGAAATATGATATAAGGTGGATCTCAGATTGTACAAGATGTACTGCATTAACACTTGAACAACAAAATGATTGCTTACGTCTATTTAACTGATTGTATTTTAATTACATTACAACATCGATGCTGTAGAAGAAACTAGGGCTGCACAATATATCGGTTCAGCAACGCTATCGCAATGTGTGCATACATTATCACATCGCTGGATCTGCAATGTTAGATCGGTATTAAAATTGACCAGAATTTGTAAAACACTCATGATTTTGTGGAGTTTTTGCAACTTTTAACCATAAAGTTACCAAAAAAATGTTAATGTATGTGTGTTGTTTTAATCTAATTCAGTTAAAAAATGTTTGAGCATAGGAAATACATTAATTGCATTTGTATATATGTATGTGTATCTAAATATTGCTAGACTTCCAGAAAATCATATTTTGTTTTTACAGCATTGTTGCTCTACTGTATTGATTTATTATATTTTATGTAGATGCACTCCCTTACAAAATCATCCCAATGTATTGAAAATTCTGAATTCTTTCCAAATAGACCATTCATTTCATCTGGTGAAATTATATATTCAATATCGCAATATATGTCATAGAAAAATAAAACATCGCAATGTCCGTTTTTTTCAATATCGTGCAGCCCTATAAGGAACTGTAAAATTGATTAAAAGTCACATTAACCACTCATTGGAAGTTTATCGGTTGGGGAAAAACGTTCGCAGTGCAAATACCCTATTGAATTTTTAAATACTGTAGTTATTTTCTTCATTTGTCATGTCAACAGTAGCATAGTGTAGTGTACTTTTGTGATTATGCTGTTAAAACCACCGCATCAAACCTGGAGCTCTTTTATAAACTGTAGTTAATTTTAAATTGCAAATTAGATTAGAAAAATCAATTTAGTTTTTTTCTCCAAATCGTGCTGCTTTGAAGTGTTTTTGTTTTTTTGGAGGCAATGTGATGGATAATTTTTTGGTTTACCAAAAATTGTCAGTCAACATTTTTTAAAAATCCAAATATGGAAATTATAGTAATATGCCATATTGAAAATATTTTTGTCGAAACATTGATGCCAGTAGCTATATTTCCATGCAAAGATGCTAATTTAAAGGTGCAGTAGGTGATCTGCCTCAAGTCATGAACGTGTGAACGCGCACTGATTAAGCCTGGTTTATACTTCTGTGTCAAGTGATTGCTGTAACCCACGACATATGCCTCGCACGTAGCCATGCATAAGGTAAACACAAAACAACAGTCTCTATCCGGAGCACCTTCACGAGACTCCACACTTGTAAACACTCACTGCATCGGGCGCGCGGCTCTCACCTCCGCCCACACTCGTCAGCCCTACCAAGCAGACTAATCACAGAGCTTGCGCTACGCATACACGTTACATTTTTTTGAGAGGTGCGCGTCAATGTCACCGACAGTTACATCGAGGGGCTATGCGTCCACGCGTAGGCTGCGCAGTAGCATACGCATGCTCTTGACGCAGAAGTATAAATCAGCCTTTAGATATAAAACTAGATCATGTCATTTAACAGTTAGAAAACTCTATGGAGACCTGCACCTTATCAAGCATAGTTGTTGACAGGCCAGCGGGTGTAGGAATTATATTTCCCCAAAACGGTCACAGGCTGTCACTGTTCAAAAATAAACGAATGTGTGAATATAAATCAAACTTAACCTCAGTAAAGCTGGTTAGGCAGATGAGCACATTTACTTTTACAGATTTATTAGATCCTGTCATCTGTTTACATTACACTTATGTTTACTTTACCAAGACAACAAATGACTTTTCATTTTCAATTGTGCTTGCTGATCCTTGTACATCGCTTGTTTTCAGCTTCTTTACACTTGAACAACTAAATGAATGCTCAGGTCTGTTTAACCGACTATATTATGGATGCTGTAAAAGGTACTCAAGGTACTCAAGTTCATGAAAATAGCCAATCTTTTGCCGGACGTTTTCAGTGGCTGAACAACATTTCCATGCATATAAACCCATTCATAAACAAGAACACAATCTACATCAGCTTTGCGTGGCTAAAATAGTTTTAAAACATACCTGTCTAAAAGAAATACTTCAGCCACGGTGTCACCCTTCAGATCGTTGTTTTGAACTGCATAACGTTATTGCCCTCCAGTGTGCAAAAGTAATTCCGATATTGATTCAGGGTTTAGAAAAGTTTTGATTCTGCATTTTCGGCAGAAGCCCTTTCAGAAACAATCTTTCTTTTCATGCTTACAAGGCCCCGTTAGTCTTTCAAGTTGGTATGTGCGAGTGACGTATCTGTTTGCTTAAAGAGGCTGCGCAGAAATTCACATTTAAATTTGTTGACAGTCTGATTTACCTGTCGTAATTGAGTTATTTGTCTGTCCGACAATATTCAATTGGATGAAAATTTTTTTCGTTTTATGCCTTATCCAGAATATAAAAATACATATAAATATATTTAGATCATTTACTTAATTATAACTATTGGAATGTGAAGAGACTTTGAACCAGCACAACAAAAAAAATTTCTGAAGACAATCACCTACTGCACCTTTAAACCTGGACGCAAAACTGGAATATTGCATGAAACATTTGAGAATAAAGCATTGTTTCCATTTTATGAGTCGAGGAGAACAAAATGATCACTTCCGTATGAACTAGTGCCAAATACAAAAAAATAAATCTAATATAATTATATAATAAAGATATTACTTGTGCCTCAGAAGACGAAACACTGTAAATACAAGTTGGCTTTCGGAGGCTTGAGACAATCTTTTGAGCGCAGACATTCAAGATGGTTCTGGAGGTAATAATACTGAACCTCTGAGAGCACTATTTTGGCTGAGGGAATTTTAGAATGAGCAAAACAGCATTTGAGATGCTTTACAATGTGGTTGTCCACTGGCTTGTCCATTAATCTGTTCCATCAATGCCATTGTTGTCATGTTAAAAAATCAGTCACATTACTTTAATTTATTTTTGATAGTCATGCTGGAATTTAATCTGTAAATATGTTTTCATCTTAGTTTATGCACATTTTTTAAAACCGGATAAAGTTTATCCTACTCGGTTGTGCACATACATATTTATGCACATTTAAAAAATGTATGTGCATTTGGTATTTCTATTTAAGCATTTCTTTATGCAATAGCGCAATCTGAGCATAAAAATAGGTGAGATGAAACTAATAACGAACCTTGAGTGTAGATGAGTCAACTTAAAGGTAGTCAACTTGAAATCAAAATTTACTTCACTTTATGCAAGTCTCATGTCTTATAGGGGTAGTTTAATTGACTCATGCCATTTTAAAAGACTTCCTGGCCAAATCTCACCCTTTTTCTCATTAAATACCCTACAATTGGAAAGTGAAGGAGAATTAAAGCATCATTTCATGCTGACTTTAATCTTGGTCTTAGTTTGAGGGTCGTGTGTGGCCAAGTTCACATGTGCGAGAAATCATGCAAACTCTTTTGAAGCTCAAGACTGTATTCTGAACTACACAGACACCAAACGTGGTTTAGACTTTTTAGATGAAAATGCCTTGCATTGTGAACCCCCCTGGGATTCATTGAAGTTTTATGGCATCTGAATTTGACTGTACATCCTTGGTTTGCTGCTATTAGGTATAATGGTTAAATTATGTGAAGTGGAAGAGATGAAAAAAAACAAAAAAAAAAACAAGCTTCACTTTCAAACATTTAAACTCTCAAAAGTTTAACATCCCAAATCTTTAAGTCTGATTATTTTGGTTGAGTAGTTGTGAAATGAGGTGCAAATTAGTATTAATTGTTCTTTTTAACTGCATTTTAAACTCTATTTGCATGAAATGCCCTGCTATATATCTATTTTTTTATATATCATAAATCTTTTAAAGACCTCCTGTAGTAAAAATTTAGATTTTGTCATTTTCATAATGTGCTTCAAGACAAACCCTCTGCAAATTGATCAGCCAACAACATTGAGCATATGACAACAACAGCTGAGCATTACTTTTTAAAACTAGCCTACTACATGGTTTCTATTTATGCTTATTTCAATAGCAGCCTTTGGTTTGATGATCTAATTTACTAAGCCATATACTGAAAGAGATGATTTTATTTTCAGGAAAAGCACAGTATGTAATTTTTACCACTAGAGGGCGTCTATTCACAACAAGCAAAGCTGTAATTTAATGTCTGAGTGTAGAATTCTAGGAGTTGTGGTCTTTACCATCCTACAGGACTCCTGCAGAAATTGTTGATTGAGCTAAAGTATTCAACACTTTTTAATCATGATAGTATGAAAAAAAGCATAAGACTGAAAGCTGTGATGTAAACAAGTGAAAAATAGCAATAGCTCATGAAAGATAAGTGTGACAGCAGCAAAATTCAGCAAAACACTGAGTGCTCTATTTTAACGATCTAGGCGCAAAGTCTAGGGCTCATGGCGCAAAAGCATTAAGGGCGTGTCTGAATCTCTTTTCGCTATTTTAAGGATGGAAAAATACAATCTGCGCCCCGGCGCATGGTCTAACAGGGTTGTATTTATTCTCTTAATGAGTTATGGGTTTGTTTTTAGCATAACGTGCATTAAACCAATTAGAGTTTCATCTCTCATTCTCTTTAAGAGTCAGTTGCGTCACACCATGGTGCATTTGCTATTTACATTGCTTTGTACGTAGAAAAGCTGAGTGCTTCACTAGCGAGAAAACAGTTAAAAAGAGCATCTGCAGCACAAGGATAAACAACGAGCCTCCTCCATTTGGCCTCTTTCTCTTTGCTTTTACTCTTTACTCCTTTACTTTCATGGATAAGGAAATGTGTTGTACGCACTCCACTGAAGACATCCATTAGCCTACATATTTAATTTTGTTTGTTAAGCGCAAAGATTTGTTTCAAAACTATTTCAAAATTCAGTTCTAATTACCAGCAAACAAATAAATGAACAACAATAATGAAATGCGGCTAAAAAACTGAGTTATATCCAAACACAGGTCCTATTCTTATGCCCCATAAAGTGATGCATACGTCTCCAAAACCCAACAGGTGGACAATTCTAAGCTTGTTTTTATTAAAACAAATATAAATATGCATATAATAAATAATACTGCTAATAATAATAACATTATACAAATGCAGATTGTCATGAATAAACTAGGAAAGCCCCTCGAGATGAAGGCATGGAGGCAGTGGTTTTTATTTTTTTGTAGAAAATAATTATTTTTGTAACATTTTAATCCTTTAATTCCTTCATATGTAAATATATTTGTGTATTGCTGTACATCCTGTCTATATCAAGCAATGTTTAAGCTTTTGGACCTGCATAGGTGCATAACTAACACGCTCTGCGCTGGACTTTAGAGCAGCTCTTAGTCAGTCTATTTCAGTTCCTCAAAATAGCAAAGCACCAACAATGCGCATTAACACACTTTCTTTTCAGACCAGCACACCCATGAGTCCACAAAGTGGCTCAAATAGATTTGCTATTTAAACAACATGGCACAAAACAGGAAAATTAGGGTTGCACTGGTCTGAAAATAGCAACAAATCACACCAAACATGTCTTGCGCCTTATCAGGTGTATGATAGGGTCCTGACTGTTTTAGTGTTTTTAGGATATTTCTAATTTAAAAATATTATGTTACATCTTTAATTCTCCAACTTCATTCTTCTTTATTCTTTATTATGCTTTATTCTTCCCCAACTTTTTTTATGTGCATTCATTATCCATTGGTTTTGGTCAGTGTTAAACAGGCAAAATAAATCTCATAGACTTGCACTAATGTAAGCCATGTCGTATTTTTGGTCTAAAATGCTCGCTGATGTTTTTGTGAGGACCAGCAGCATGTATTTGCTCTCATTAATTAGAAGTGGCTCTTTTCTCTCAATTGAAAGGCTTAATTAAATCATTTCCGAGTGTCCTGATTTGCTTCCGCATTGTGACCAGCCGGCACGTCCGAATGGGATGACTGTGAATAAATGTAGCTGTGTTCTTGTTCTAGATTTTGACCTCTGAATCTTCTCTTTCTGTTTTAGGAACGGGTGAGAGCGGCAAGAGTACGTTTATCAAACAGATGCGCATCATCCATGGTGCCGGATACACAGATGAGGACAAGCGTGGCTTCACCAAGCTGGTGTACCAGAACATCTTCACCTCCATGCAGGCCATGATCCGTGCCACTGAGACCCTGAAGATCGGCTACAAGTATGAACAGAACAAGGTGAGAGTGATCCATTTTTGCAATGTTTTCTGTGTTGCTAAGTTCTGAAAAATTCTGTAGGGGTGTGACGAGATCTCGTGTCAAATTGTTGAAGTTGAAGGCAGGATTCCATTTGAACAAATCAAGTGCTTTACACACATCTGGCAATCCAGGCTGGCCTCGATATTGCTCGTGTTGCTTGGGCGGGTGTGAGGTAACTGCTTTTTTTTTTTTCAAACATCCTAACAGAGGCTGCTGGTACCACGTTTCATACCGTGATTACATCACACCTGCCCAAGCAACCGAGTGAGACCAGTCTGCACCGATCGACCGGCCTAGGTTCAGAATCTGACGATTTGTCGCACGATCAGCTTGACCAGAGACCTGCGTGCAATGATGTCACAGCGACAACAGCTGACATAAACATAGGAAGTTTTTTCTGTTATTTTATTTCATTTTTTTCCCTTTTTTTTCTTTTCTGTTATTTAATTTTTCTAATTAATTAATTTCTATTTTTATTTTATTTTATTCCAATAAAAGCATTGGCCATATAAACATAGGACGACATGAACGTTTTTTTTTTCTTTTCTGATTTCTTTTCTCATTTAATTTTTTTTGTTTATCTTATTAAAATTTGTATTTTATTTTATTCTAATAAAAAAATGTTCGAAAGAAACCAATTAATGCATTTTTTACAATGCCTTATTTTAAAAATTGCTGATTTTGTGGTGGTAATTTCCAGAAATTTGCGGACAATTTTGCGATAAAAAAATAAATATAAATATAAAAATACACCTAAAAATACACCTAAAACACGGATTGCCGTAAAACTCGTCAATGTTGGGAAAGCGTTTTCTCTCAGTAACAGCAGGGAACAAGTTCTTCATTTATCGATTTGACGCACATCATAATACCACCCATACATGTAAAGCACAAATAATGCCCTTCAATTTGGTTACATCCATCGGTCGTCGTCCTTGAACCAATCTCCATCATTGTGCGCTGCTTGTTTTTTCTGTCCGTTCCACTGCTCCGTTTGTTAAATGTTTGCTCCCACTTTTTTCTACAGTCTGAAGCACGTCAAATGCACAGAACGCCCAATTTGCGCCATGTTATTTATTCTATTTGCACCACAAGATGTCTAATCGCATATTTGCGTTGACTTTACATGTAAGTCACTCATGCTTCATCTGTGTTTGCTTAATGCGCACGCTGCAAAACAATTTCCCCCCACTCTCATGTAATGTTAGGATTGTGAGGGCGCAGGTGACACATAATTTTTAGAGAGATGCTTAAATGCATGACCTGTGCTGCGTATTAGGCATGGAACGATAACCATTTTCAAGGTATACCGCGGTTTGGAAAAGTCAAGATTTTAAAACCAAAATTGTCTGTAATACCGTTCCTAAGGTATAGGTAGGATTTTTTATTTACATCATTTACGTTTTTTTTTAGGACAACAGTATCTCCAGCAGAAAAAATATCCAAAGATGCCGTTTTAAATCTGTGTTTTGAAAACTAATGAAGAAAACAGAAGTCAATGGTTTAATTTAAATTTAGCCTGACATGTTTACTGTTCCAAAATATTATGATTCTTTCAATAAATAAAATATATTGTTTTCAAAGGGGAAAAATGTTTTAGTTTTTTTACCCAGACATTTAAAAAGAATATATTTTAGAGCAGTAATCACAATACCATGATACCGTGAAATTTTATCCAAGGTTATCATACCATTCAAATCTACTGCGTATGCAACGTCTATAAGTCATGTAAAACAATTCATTGCAAACTGAAATAAATCTGATTTGATTATATATGGTTTGGAATTGGATGTTTTATGAGATTATTTACATTCTTTTGCGACTATTTTGCGGTTAGATTAAGAATTTTGCCAGATCTCTTTTTTTTTTTACTTTTTGTTGATTTTGCGATGTATTCAGCGATCTCAAAATCGCGAAAAACTAGGGGGTTTGATTTTATTATTTTTTTTACATGAAGTATTTTTTTATATTCTTGGATTTGTCATCTCCCATATTACACTACTGCAGATTATCAGCATTTTCTGCTTTCGTCTTAACCATTCATCTTCTCTGGACTGCAGGCCAATGCTATGCTGGTGAAGGAGGTAGACATCGAGAAGGTGATGTCCTTTGACCACCCCTACATTAATGCCGTAAAGATGCTGTGGTCTGATCCAGGCATTCAAGAGGCCTACGACAGACGCCGAGAGTACCAGCTGTCAGACTCCACCAAATAGTGAGTATACATCTGTCATCATCCCTGCATTGAATAAATGATGATCATTCATAGTCACCAGTGTTTAAACCGTGTCACGTCCTCTTAACAGTTGCATATGCGCTGTTGTGTAAGACCACAATGCGATCCGGCAACTCATTCATTCACACTGGTCACACTGTATCTGTAAGTCAACAGGAAGCCAACATTTTCTTAATAAGTGTTCCAGGTCATATTGTAAATGATTAATTGATGTTTGTTATTCCATTGAAGAAAATACTTGTTCGTCTGGAATTCTGTCATTGTTTGCTCATTCTCATGTGATTCGCACACTTTCGGGTTTTGTCAGTTTCTGTTTGAGGAAATAAATAAATAAGAAAATAAATGAGCATTCTGAGGACAAAAATAAGACATCAAAATGGCTGGAAAGCCCTTGAAACTCATACAATTAGTTTTAGTCCACACTGTAAAAAATGATTAGTCGACTTTACTTAAAACCCTTTAAGACCTGCCATACAACAATTCTGCCAGGGTATATGTTAGTATTTTTACATGCTGTGCTGTCATTCTTTTGAGTATTTTCAAATGCCATATATCAATAAAATCCTTACATCCTCAACTTGAAGTTTATGTATGTCAAAAATCCATATTTACTAGTTAAATAGCTTAAAAGTGCAATAAACCACAAAAAATTAGAAAATAGTTCAGTTTTTATTGTAGTTTTTACTATATACAGAAAGAACACAAATGTCAACATCAAACTTGTCACTGTAAAAAACATGCATAAAACACTTTGAAATTATATACAACTGATTTGGACTAATTACATCAATTCATTTGTGAGATACACTTATTTTTATAAACAGTGTAGACAGAACAATTTGATTGAGCAGCAATAAAACTCTCTAAACTATCACAAATGGGAGGTGAGGGTTATGAGGGTTTAAGTGTTCAAAAATCCCTACATCCCCATATTAACTAGTTAAATAGCTTAAAAGTGTAATAAAAAACATGCATAAAACACTTTGAAACTATATACAACTGATTTGGACTATTTACATCAATTCGTTTGTGAGATACACTTATTTTAATAAACAGTGTAGACAGAACAATTTGATTGATCAACAATAAAACTCTCTAAACTATCACTGATGAAGGGTGAGGCAAAAAAAGTGAAACGACAAGAGTAATTAGCGTGTCATACGATCGGGTTTATTCTGTTTATTTTGTTTATATTCACACTCAAAGCAAAGCATTTTTTATGAACATGTAATACTCAAAAGCAAAGCATTTATAAAGAAAATACTAACACGTCTTGGAATGGATCTAATGCTTCACAAAAGTCAGCTTCGTCTTTACTGGTAATAGAATCTGGAGCAGATGATGAGTCGGAGAATTTCTCGTTGTTAGACGCGAGTAATAACTCCAAAACATCTGACTTTGTGTATGTTTTGTTGTGCGGTCATGACTTCATGCCAGTGTGTGTGTGTGATTGTGTAAATGTGGATGCGTGTGTTGTGTGCGTATGTCTGAAAGAAATTATGATATTCCGATACGGATGAAGAGAAACCGCGACGAGAAGAGCGCATATTACGTATATCAAACAGTGCGCTGTGACATCACCACAGGAGACATACCTGATAGGTTCACAGTGCACATAAGGTGATTACATCATATGCACAGCAACCACTAACAACCTTTAAGCAGTGGTCACACTAGAGTTTGAGCTTGCGAAATTCTGTCGCACGTCGTTTCAAAAAGGAGTGGGATTAAACAAGATGATTAGGCATTAAAAAAAGCGAGCAGTTGCTCCATGTTTTAAATTTCTGTTCAGAGAGGTCATGTTTTGATCCTGGATTGGTCTCACGCAGTCATGTGATGCGATTTCACAGGCCAGAGTTCACCAAGCTTGAACTTTGCACCTCAGCGAAATGTGAAACTTGACGCATGACCCTGCGTTTCCGGTTTGAGGCATTTGTGTACGTATGAATGGAAGTCTATGGGGAGAAAAGTCCAGTGAGACCGCAGCTTTATAAAATGCATATGCAAAGGTGTGAAATGTATTAAAGTCTTGTTGTTTTTTTGTTGTAAACATTTTAGGCTATTTGTGTAAACTCATTAAATAGTGAAAACATTGCAACAGGAGACTGGTTTGGGCTTGATCTGAAAGTAAAACGTCTATGATTTCATATGCAAAAAAGATAATTGCTCTACTCATATGCTTTTGGTTTTTAGTGATGTTTTATAAACAAATTTCAGGAGGAGCACGCACAGATGTTTCAGCAATTCAATACGTCATTGACAATCATTCTATTACCCAATCAGTATTTGACCAAACCCCTATAAATACCAAAGTCGTCCTACCTGCATTATCTCACAACTTTAGCATCCCTCCACCACCCCAACACCTCACTTCTTAAATATTATCTACCCGGGAGGAGCGTTCTGGGGCCGGGTTAGACACTTTGCTCGAACCTCAACTTCTCTCTATTCCCCGTTACGGGGAATAACACGAGTTGGGGCGTCTTCCCCGAGGTCAGAGCCCTCTCCCTGAACAGCACGCCAAATACGCTTTATTCTTAAACAGAGGGGGCCTATATATTTTTTTAAGATAAGCCTTTGGTGTCTCCAGAATGTGTTTGTAAAGTTTCAGCTCAAAATATCTATCAGACTATTTATTATATAATATAGAATCTGCCCATTTTGACATCTGATCACAATGAAGCTGTTTTTGTAGCCTGTGGCTTTAATTAACCCCTATTTTGCATTACAAAAGGTCATATTTTGGTTTTGGGGGTCTCCAACAACAGGCTGATCTGCATGCAAGATCAAAAAACACTTTCATTGTCTTATAATATGCATTTATTTTTATCTAATTATCCCAACGGCTCCCATATGATTTATTCAGCGATTTGTTTGTTCCCAAACCCCTCCTTTGTGTGGGGCTTTTCTGCTGTGATAGGTCCGATGACCTAGTCTGTTGTGATTGGTCGACTGGGTTCAGTGCGAAATGCCCAGTAGCAGAGAGTGTGTGAGAGCCCAATGCAGGAATGCAATAAAGCAAAGCAGTTAAACACCAGCATATTATTCTACTCTTAACGCTAACCCCAAGTAATAACAATAAATATTCAGTATTAATGCACGCAGTGGATTAAAGACAAAAGGCAGAGGATCGCAAATTTAGAAACGCATTTAAATCGGTAATGGAAGAAGCACTCACCACATTTTTAACATGGTTTTGGAGGCAATATTTGAACAGCCCCATACAGTTTAACCTGAGAGATACAGTACAAGCACTGATCTATAATAGATAAGTGATTACAAGCTGCACGGGGCGATTAAAACATATAACACACAGTTAATGTGTATGTTAATGTGAATATCAACCTGATTAATGAACGAGTCATTGAGGCTCATTTTGTGGTCTGAATTCATTTATTTTCCTTCTGCTTAGTGTCTGATTTATTATCAGAAGTCACCACAGCGGAATGAACCACCAACTATTCCAGCATATGTTTTATGCAGTGTATGCCCTTCCAGCTGCAACCCAGTACTGGGTTGTGTAGTACCCCCCCACCCCCACCCACACACACACACACACACACACACACACACACACACACACACATACACTACGGCCAATTTAGTTTATTCAAATCACCTATTGCGCATGTGTTTGGACTGTAGGGGAAACCAGAGCACTCAGAGAAAACCCACAGCAACACAGGGAGAACATGCAAACTCCACACAGAAATGGCCTACTGACCCAGCTAGGACTCGAACCAGCGACCTTCTTGCTGTGAGGTCCACTGAGCCACCATGCCACCTCTAATCTGAATCTTGAAGTTAATCTTAAGGTTGATTGGTTAGATATAATGATTATCTCACAGATATTTTGATCAATATTATTTTGATTTAGCTCACAAATTAATGTCCAGAAACTAATTCATGAAAGAGTCATTAAAAATCAATTGATTCAGTTTAACTCTAATGAACTGGAATCATCAAGTGAAGTACAATAACCAAACGACTTCAGAAGATTTACAATGTATTACACAGGAGTCATATAGACCATTTTTATGATTTATTTAGGTGTGATTATTATTATTATTATTATTTATTTATTTATTTTTATAATTTATTATTATTATTATTATTTTTGTTATTATTATTTTTTCTCCAGTCTTTTAAACTAATATCTTCAGTTCTACCCTAAAAGAGAAATAGAGTCATGTAGATATGAAATGACAAAAGAGTGAGTCACTGATTTATATTTAGACCATTCTTTTAATGCTCACAAATATCTAAGATTTTATTAAGTCTGTAAAAGGGAGTTGAATTAAGCAATCAATTTCTGCTTTAAAATACACAACAACTTCCAGCTTGTGCAGAACACAAAAATCAATTCAGCTCTCAGAGTGTGTGTGTGTGTGTGTGTGTGTGTGTGTGTGTGTGTGTGTGT
>CAIGQZ010001210.1:7516737-7546906 GCA_903798205.1 Danio tinwini
ATTCCTGGAGGGCCGCAGCTCTGCACAGTTTTGCTCCAACCCTGATCAAGCACAGCTGATTTAGTAATGTCTAGTACTCTTGAACACCTTGATTAGTTGGATCAGGTGTGTTTGATTAGAGTTGGAGCAAAACTGTGCAGAGCTGCGGCTCTCCAGGAATTGACTTTGAGACCTATGCCCCAAGGGGTTCAAAGAGAACATTTATTAATATGGTCTTTTTAGATACAAACGCGTAGGTACGTGTAATGTACCGACCCAGCTTTAGTACAATTTGTGTATGATAATAGACATGCACAATATTCTTGTTATTTTTCTTTCTTTTTTTAAAGGAAAAGAACAGTAATTTATGCAGTCATGCACGTTTCGAGAGCTAATATGACAGTGATTTGATTTGATGCAGACACCTTTACCGGTATCAAAATGCTTTTTTGATGCAAAATGAATTTAAACAGCCTTTTATTAGCCTTTTATTATTTTATTATAGCCTTTTATTATAGCCTTTTATTTAGCCAATATGCCTTGGCTACTATAATAAAGAAAATCTGCTCTAAATGTAAAACTAAATAAATTGCTGAATACTCTTGAAAGTGTAAAGCCTGCAGCCCACAACAAATAAAAGTTATTGTGTATTATATTTAACAAACAGTCTACTACAGATTTTATGTAATTTTGCTCACATGGGTAATTGAATATTAATCAGATGAGGTCATTACGCTGCTGTGTTGTCAGCCAATTGATGCATTGCTGATCATGATTTCGAGGATCCGATAGATCTGTCCTTCACAACACATGCAGCGATCTCAGATCAGTTCATCCAGACATTTTATTTTGATTTTCAAACTTGTTTGAAAAACAAAATTAACCAGAGAGCAGTTATTATGATTAAAAGATACAGGATCTGCCAAATCATCTTAGATCATTCAGGTGAGGAAAGACGAACAGACCCCTTTTTTTCAGGGACAATAAAAAATTTAATAAAATTAATAAATAAAATACAATAATAAATAATAAAATAAATTAATTAAAAAGCAAAAAAAGCAAAAAATGCAATAATAAATAATAGAATAAATACATATTAAAATAATAAAAAATAAATAAAAATGCAATAATAAATAAATAAAAATGCAATAATAAATAATAAAAATTAATAAATACATTTTAGTAGTAAAATAAATAAATAAATAAAAATACAATAATAAATAATAAAATAAATAAAATTACAATAATAAATACATAAAAATACAATAATAAATAATAAAATAAATACATTTTTTAAATAATAAAATAAATATACAATAGTAAAAAATTAAGTAAATACATAAAAAATATATATAAAAATACAATAATAAATAATAAAATAATTAAATACATTTAAAAAAATAATATAAATAAATAAAAATACAATAATAAATAATAATAAAAAATAAATAATAAAATTTATAAAAATGCAATAATACATAAATAAAAATACAATAATAAATAAAATACAATAATAAGTAATAAAATAAACAAATAAAATTGTAAATAATAAAAAAATGTTAAAAATACAATAACAATTAATAAATTAAATAAATGCAATAACAAATAAAAATAATAATAAAATAAATAAATACAATTCTAAATTGGCGATTTTCAAAAATATTTGTTGGCTTCAATGAATGCCTGTATATGTTTTTATTAATGTATTTACTTCTTTTTATTTACTAAATAGCATCTTTTCTATTTGGGCCACTTGAATTTGTTTTGGGCTACCAAAAACTGAAGAGTGCCTGCCAGAGAATGCCTTTGTTTTTTTATACTCTGCAGCACTGTGGTCGACTTTTTTTTCTAAATGTGCTATACATATAAACTTTGTGTTGTATTGTATTGTATATTTAAACATTTTGCGAGCACCTGATATCATTTAAACATTTATGCATGTGAAAAGACACAGATGAAACTCCTGGTGTATTTTATTTACTTTTTTCTGTTCATTCCTATGTGCGTGATGAGATAAAATTTCATCAAAGGACACGAGAGATTACTTCTGCCATATTGCCTCCATCAATGATTGCCATCAGCTCTGTGTTAATCTCAGTCAAACTGCCTTAAACCCTCACGCACCATGTCCAAGCTCACTCAGTCACAGCCTTTTCTCCATCCCTTCACGTCCCGTTCTCCCTCTCAGTCCAAAGTTGGCCAAGTGTGGAGTGAATGTGGAGCCTCGTCCTACATTGAAGAGCGAATGTGTGTATGTTCGGAAGTAGGTCACCGAGCCCCTGGCTGAAGGAAATGAGGACGCTTTCTATCTGAAGGAGCTTTATTTTGGGCAGCCAATCCTAGAGGGCTTCATTTATCAAAGGCCCCTCTGTGAACTGCTGGCTCAGGACTGGAACTCTGACTCCAGCAGGGGGCGCTGTGTCAATCCGCACAAATCACTGCTGGAGAAACAGCGCCACCTCTGGCTGGATATGCTTTACTTCAGGGGTGTGCCATTATTTTTTTTTAAAGGGGCCACGTTAGACATATAGAAGGCCAATGCAGTTGATATATACAGTTGAAGTCAGAATCATTAGCCCGTATGTATATTTTTTACCTTAATTTTTGCTTAATGGGAAGATTTTTATTCAAAACATTTATTCTAATTTATAATAATTGATTACTTTCATCTTTGCCATGATGACAGTACATATTATTTTACTAGATATTTTGTTAATCCTCATTTGAGATGATAATGCCACTTTCTTTCTCCCATCTTTCTTTAATGTACAGAGATGAGTCCCCTTGTAGATCTACCAGTGATTTATATAATTTAGATATAGTTTTTGACATTGG
Organism: Danio tinwini; assembly: GCA_903798205.1. NCBI lineage: Eukaryota > Metazoa > Chordata > Actinopteri > Cypriniformes > Danionidae > Danio > Danio tinwini. The sequence goes on from CAIGQZ010001210.1 coordinate 7,519,552, forward strand.
TTCAGCCATATAAGCTGAGGAGAATAGTTTAACTAGAGCAACTCCTATTTGTATCACCATCAGTGTCTTTTTTAATGTTTTGATAGAAATGTTGCCACATAAGTTAAGATTTAAATGAATAGATTTAAGATAGAATTTTCTATGTGGCTCTACTAATCACTAATAATTTAGTAGTATTAGCAAAGTCCCTTTAAGGCAAGTCATTTCACTCGGCGGCCATCTTTGAAACGCCTCTCAGGCAGTATGCTCGGGCATTCTGTCTGAATGGGGAAACTTCAAACTCTTCTAAATTGTTTGGCAAGCTTATGATGACATTACATATTTGGAATCACAAATAAAATTAAACAACAAACGTCTCATAAGTTTTGCTTCTAAACGATCGAATCGAACAAAATCTGCATTTTTTTCAGGTTGCTCGAGCTAATACGCACTCAAATGGAACAATATCACAACACCAACCTCATTTATGGCCGTACACATTATCATCCGATCACGCTGCTATTCTGAAGTAATTCACAGCTTGGTCTTGATGGCGAAATGACAGTGACTGCTTTGTTTACACGTTTGTGGGCGATTGAGTAGTCGCTGTCATGTGATGTGCGTTTGACAGGACGGACTGTACCTCGCAATAGTTTTATAAAGATTACAAAACCAAAAAGTGTTCTCGGTTCATTAAAAGTACAGATTTCAGGCTTTTTGTGGATATATTTCTTATGTCTGTGAAGCAAGTATTCACTGAGATTCCATTGTGTTTCTTGACTACAAAAAACTGTCGTAAAGGCACCTGTCTAGTCTGAGTTTCTCCCCCTGAGAATCGTCAGTCTATAGCAATCGATGATTGGCTCCTGTACTAGTAGGTGGAGCTTCATTCACTTTATTTACCGTTACACCTTTCCCCCATTCAAAACTATACGAGTGACATGTCTTGTGTATTCTGTAGTCTTTGGTATTAGGAGCTCCCTGATAAATCTAGAACATTTATGCAGTAATAAATAACCAGGATTATGAAATGTTGTTTTGGTTTAGGATAGGATAGGATAAACTTTATTTGTCCCCAAGAGGAAATTTGTTTTGCCCAAGACTTTTCCAAATAAAGTTTATCCTAAAGTTTTCTACTAGATTTTTTAAATTGTTTTTTGCTTAAAATGTCTTGTAAATAGTATGTCAAGGAGTCAATAAAATACTTTCAGTGCTCCCTCACTCTTATAACTATGAATTCATGTTAAGTGCATTGCATTGATGGATGCCGTACAGTGTAATGTGGTCTGCATGTTTTAGCACTTTTTTTTTGTTCCAGGCATGCACAGTATAATGCTGAATTATTAATTGATATAATGTCACTACGAATCAATAATGCAAACGTTGGCTCTCTGTGTCTCTCAGGATGGTTGATGTCGGGGGTCAGAGGTCAGAGCGCAGGAAGTGGATCCACTGTTTTGAGAATGTGACGTCCATCATGTTTCTGGTGGCTCTGAGCGAATACGATCAGGTTCTGGTGGAATCAGACAACGAGGTGAGAGAGCTGGAGTCTGAATTATTATTTGTTTAATTCATGGGAAATTACAATTACACTGGACAAACCAAATGCATTTGTTTAAATGTTTTAGCAGACTTGCTAATCCTCAACACCTGTCCAAGGGGGCTTGACATTTAAAAATAAAATGAAAATTAAATAAATCCATATACATGACATTATAATTCTTTATTTAAAATTACTATAAGGCAAATGATATTTGTGTCAACTGCTGTTTTGTGTTTAACCATTTTTTAAGTACACTACAAAAACATTTACATTACTTTCTGATTTAAGGTTAACGGGTAAATCATTACACAAGTTGGTTTCCTTAACAGAGAAAACAGATTGACCAAAAGCGGTCTTACACTTTGGAATAAGACAGTCACCATTAACTAGTTGCTGGTGTTAAGCAGCGGTCACACTGCACTTTTCTCCCTATAGACTTCCATTCATACGCATGCGAATGCCACTGACCGGAAATGCAAGCTCGTGCGACAAGTTTCGCAGTTCGCTGCGTTGCAAAGTTCCAGCTTGGTGAACTCTGACCTGCAAAATCGCATCATGTGACTGTGTGAGACCAATCATAAATCAAAACATGACCTCTCTGTACAGAAATGTAAAATATGAACCAATCGCTCGCTTTTTATTAATGTCTAACCAACTTGTTTAATCCCGCCCCTTTTCACAGCGCCGTACGACAGAATTTCGCAAAGCTCAAACTCTAGTGTGACAACAGCATTAGTCTGTGAGAGGTCTGATGCTTACTGATTAGATTAGAAAACAGCAATGGTACCTGATTATTCCAACATTTAATAACCAATTTGAGATAATTAGGATTAATGAAACTATCAAAACTTAAAAGGTTATATTTGCATAAAACCTCCCAATAACTAATTAATAACTACACACTAAATAACATTGTGAATTTTAGTTTTTATACCTGTCAAGGTCTTTTACTAATGGTTTTTTTTTCTCAGTAAATATAGGTCATATATTTTGGTATATTTATTAATAATACATTTAATAATAATACATTTTATTTGTATAGTACTTTTTCTACATGCATGCAACTCAAAGGGCTTCACAAACAACAAACAAGGATCAACAAAATAACAAGATGTACAGTATAGACAAATAAAGCAAAATAAACAACAAATATGTACTCAGATAGAAGCATATACATGTACACGCATGTATGCATACATCTACACAATCACACACACACAAGTCCTCACATATGAATATACATGCACACATCATACATAAACACACCTACACGATATACATAAAATGCATATACTTCACAAAATGTAATATTCATACACAATTTTAAAAAGGTGCGTCTTAACACGCTTTTTTAAAAACATGGGAGATTATTTCATTTAATTTCGGGAGACAATTCTAATCTTTTGGAGCATAGTGACTAAAAGAGGTGCCGCCAGATCGCATCAGATTAACAGAGTGAAATTCTAAGAGTCCAGCACTAGAAGAGCGTAGCAAACGATTTGGATTATATTTCAATAAGCAATCAGAAATGTAAGAAGGTGTCATGTTGTGTAGTGCCTATTAAAAGAATATTAAAATCGATCCTTTGGTGCACTGGTAACCAGTGTAATTCTATTAATGCCGGTGTGATATGTTCTCGTTTCTTCAATTTCATTAAAACTCTGGCTGCTGCATTTTATATCAACTGCAAATTCCTTATAGAGCCCTTAGGTAAACCAATATAAATAGCATTGCAGTAATCAAGCCGAGAAAAAAAAGAAGCATGAATTAATTTCTTACATTCATTAAAAGATAGGAAAGAACGGATTCTGGCAATGTTTGTCAATTGATAAAAACACGTTTTTGTAACTTGATTAATATGAGATTTAAAATTAATATCACAATCGAAAATAACACCCAGGTTCTTTAATTATTTTTTAGATTGTAAGCCTAAAGAACACAATTCTGCTTCAATCCTCTCTCGCTCAGGTTTTTTGCCCACAATAAGAATTTCAGTTTTATTTTTATTCAACTTAAAAAAAAATTGAGTCCTCCATTGTACAATACTGGACATGCAGTTGGACAAATTTGTTATTGCAGCAGTGTCTCTGGGCTCAACAGAAATGTATAATTGTATGTCATCGGCATAAAAATGATAATTCATGCCATATTTCTGAATTATACTGCCCAAGGGAAGTATATATAATGCAAATAAACTTGGACCTAGGATAGATCCTTGAGGAACACCATGTAATATATTATGTTGTTGTGATGTATAGTCTTCTATATTTACTAAAAATGTCCTTTCTGTAACATATGTATTGAACCAATTATAATAAATATTTATGAATAATTATAATTAAATAAACAAAAAAATATCCAATTATAATAATAACCCTGATTTTGCTGCATCAATACACGGGCTTTGTCCAGAAATATTATATTTAAATAATAAAATTAAAACTAATGTCTTGAAACAAAACAAACAATATTTACCTGAAAACTCATTTTAACCTAAACATCTTATCTTAATTAGTTTCCAAGAAAATATTGAAGGATTAATTGAGCCAAAAATATAAAATACAATAAAAAACTGTTTTAAAAAATGCTAAACCGAGGTCCTGATTTTCTGTGGTTGTTAAAAATTCCAGGATGTCCTTCAAAAGAGTAGAAGTTTAACCCCGGCATCCTGGCCAAATTTGCCTACTGGCCTCTGTCAATTAGGTAACCATCCCCATATCATAATTGGCTTCATCACTCTGTCTCTTCTCCACCAATCAGCTTTTATTTCTAAGTGAATATAGGTGATATATTTTGGTCTATTTGAACAAAACCGATTTATTAAACAGATTTATTTATTAAAATAATGTTTTAGTCACTGAACATCTTTAGAAGTAGAAAGATTATACATTTAAATGTTCAAACTACAAAATTTCAACAAAATTCTAAATATATTTTTTGTTTCCTCTTGATTTTTGCACTTTTTTAAAAACATTTTTATTTAATAAATTTACTCAACATATAAATTTGGGTGTACTATTTGGACCGTTATCGTAACTTGGATTGTAAGGGTTAGCTTCAGATTTGACTTTGCTACTGAATCTAATGTAATGCACAAATATAATATTGTCAACCTTCCTATAGAATTAGAAAACCTTCCTTTTGCCTCATTTAATCCTTCAATATGTTCTTGAAAACTAATTAAGATAGGAGGTTTAGGTTAAAAGTTGTTTTTAGGTAAATATTTTTTGTTTGTTTTTTAAGGCATTAAGTTCAGTTTATTATTTAAATAAAACATTCCTGGACAAAGCACGTTTATTGATGCGCACAATCAGGGTTATCATTATAATTGGATTTTTTTATTATTATTATTATTATAAGTTTTTTTTAACTGAAACTAAAAACTTGTTAAATAAAAGTAGTTACTCTATCAAAAAAAAAACACGGCACAATTCACACAATTATAAATCAGTACTTTGCAATCAAGTGGATTTACAAACTATAAAATTATATGCCAGAAATAATAGCAATGAAAATATATATATATATATATATATATATATTTATATATATATTATTGACTTCAGACATAATAAAAGTACACTTACAGAATAGTAGGCAGTTTACTTTTTTATGTGTCGTAGTAGGGTTGTTAAAAGTATCGAGTTCGGTACCAGTCGCTACTGAAATTTAAAAAATGTCCATTTCCTGCGAACATTTGAGCACATTCTTAAACAAAACTGATTGGCCATTGGGTTTACATACTCAAAAAAAAGGCCAAGCACAGTCATATTTGTTAAGATCAGACAAATATCCACTATTACCTGTTTATATTGGTATGGGCATTACATAAAGAATTTTTTTTAAAAGCTAATAAAAATCACTTTTCTCTAGGAATTATCGCAATACTCAACAAGAATATTGCATGTTCTTCCAGTATCGTGCAGCCCTAACTAAAGGGGGACCTATTATGCCCTTTTTACAATATGTAAAATAAGCTTCAGCTCAAATTACTCAAAAAATAATGTTTTATAACTGCCCCAGTTTAGGCTTTGATCAATACTGTGCTGTTTTGGTGACTGTCGCTTTAAATTTTAATGAGATTGTGCTCTTTTTCAAAAGAGGGCGGAGCTACAAATGCCTGTGTCAGCATAGTGGCAGATTCAAAAACAAGACTAACGTTCTTTGCTAATGAGGGAGAGATTGTCACGAGTGGGCGGGACTTTTCCCCTTTGACACGTACAAAGGGAGAATGTCAATCAAAGTGTTTCTGCAGTTGTTTTTATCAAGCGTGATTATAAAAAAATTAAATGAATACATTTTGCCATTTAGAAGCTGGTTATTTTCACACACTGATTCCACACAACTGTGTCAAACCCTTTATAAAAGTGATTTTTGCATAATAGGTCCTTTTTAAAACTATTATATTCAATAATATGCGTTAAGCTACACTTATATAATAATAATATTGACTTCAACTGTACATAGTGACATATTATTTGTGTCTGTGTTCAGAATCGTATGGAGGAGAGCAAGGCTCTGTTCAGGACGATAATCACATATCCATGGTTCCAGAACTCCTCAGTCATCCTCTTTCTCAACAAGAAGGATCTGCTGGAGGAGAAGATCTCCTACTCACACCTGGTGGACTATTTCCCAGAGTTTGACGGTACATCTACTTGTGCTTTTCAACTAGAGCGATTCAATGCAAACAGGGGCCACAACGGTTTAATTAGCTGCTGGTTTTATTAAGAAGTGCTGCTGTTTATTGTTTTAATCTTTCTTTCTAAAGTCACTGTTTCTGAACTTCATCAAAAAAACATGTTATAATATCCTGATTTTAAGTACTTCCAAACATCAGGTGAAGTAATATGGTTTTACTTGAATCTAAAAATCTGCATTTACAGCACAGTTTATTAAATAATCTGTGAAGTATTTTGAACTGAAATGTCATGTCCTTCAAATTGATTATTAGCAATAGAGTGTAAATCTTTGGATCTGATGTTATATGACACTGTGTATTTTTTAATGCAATAATACACTGCATATTGTAGGGAATTAAGCCCATAAAATGATGCATATTAATAAATATTGATAACAAGTTATTATTTAATTATGAATACTTAAATTAACTATCCTTAACAGTAGCAGAATTAACATAACAATCAACTGGTCTGCTCATCTGTTGAGCTTACGATGTAACTGTATTATTTTATTAGATATCAAGCATTTTTTTGGCCTGGAATAATAATCTTAACAGATTAGTACATTGTGTAGCTTAGCGCATAGCTTAGCATGTAGCATTTAAATTAGGATCCATTAATCCAGGTACCTGATTAATCCATGTGCTTTATTTAGTGTTAAATGCTCCCAATGTGAGTTTAAAGCATTTTACATGAATTTTTTTTAAAGAAAAAAAATATCTACTTTAATATTGTATATAAATGAATGTGATTTCCAAGACTAATGTCATAGAAATTATTAAACATCAGCATATTTTAATGATTTCTGAATGATCATGTGACGCTGAAAACTGGAGAAATGGTCCTCTAAATTTAGCTTTTTTTGAATAAATTACAAATAAAATTCATAAAATTACTATATAACTATATATATTTATATATAAGGAAATAACAAACTACTGTTGTCCACCTGTTGTATTAAATTGCAAAACATTTCGTAATTTGTTTGTACTTAAAAAAAAAAAAACACAGATGAGCAGAGGAGACATTTGAATGGTATCATGCAATAGTATGAACAGATAACATGTAAATCTCTGCATTATTACAATCAAAATTATTCTTATTCAGTGTTATAAATAAGCAATGTTAATACCAAATAATGAAAATTCATTGATCAGTTAGTTTATTCTGGTCTAACTGTTTTAATATTTTTTTAAAAACTCAAAACCAATGTACAATTAAAGAAAAAAATATTGGCCCTTCAGTTAAATTTAAATTCTTTATGTGACATTTATTGCCATACTACTGAAAGCAGCAGCAGATAGTTCACCTCAGATCTTGAAAATAAAATAAAAATAAAGGGGCAGAACTGATGTGAATCAGTGCAAACCAATAACATCAGTCACTCAGTAGCCTATTAATACTGTTAAATTGGTTTAATATGTATTATTCGATTAAAAGCCTTCACCATTTCATTGGGAGCGCAGTGGCAGGTATTTAAATGTTTCTGGTGAGTTGCTTTTGGTGCATACAGACAAATTGCTTGTCGCTGGATTCTTTTCACATTGTGTTTTGTTAGGACAATGTAAGAAATATTAATATACAAGTAAATAATTATATAACTAAAAATATTTATATATAAGGAAATAAACTACTGTTGTCCAATGTCTTGCCTAATTAACATAGTTAAGCCTTGAAATTGCACTTTAACCCTTTCCACATGTGTGATCACACCAGTGTGATCACCCTTGGCTAGTCCCTGAAGTGTATGATCACACTGGTGTGATTAGCGCACGTCATCAACTGTTAAAATTAAAATCTGACGGCGCGCTGAGGCACAGAAAGAGGTACGCAGCACTTGTCATAAATCACAATTTATACATGCTTTCAAACAAATACATTTATTTTAAGTTTCAGACATTCAAATGCACATAACTACAAGCAATACATATCACTTAAGGTTTGTAAAATACATGCAGATGTCTATGGAGATGGCAATGATAATTATTTTTCAATATAACCGGACAATGTGCTTTTGTTCACAAAAGATGCACACTGTTTGTTACTAGAATATTTTCTTAATTTTCTCAAACCACGGTAATGTCACTTTTTGATTCGTACTCGTAATCAGGTTGTCGTGTCCTTGGTGAAACTGTATTTTGTGTTTGTAAAGTACACCCACCATAAGTTGTATACAAACAGACAAAGAAAATGTTGTATCTGTGTCTGTGCTAATCGCAGATTTTGGAATTGTACCTTCATAAAATTGCAAGTACGTTCTGTTTTCCTTTATGCTTTTAGAATTACAGATGCGTGAATTTTATTCACGCACAAAATATTTATGACATCGATTTTAGGCCCCGTTTACATTAATATGTTTTAAAACGCATAGGTTTTGCTATGGTTACGCCTTTGGTTCACACTACGCCAGAGTTTTCAAGCGCCGAAAATAGCTGAAGAGGCTGTTTTCATTTTAAAATGCTGCTGCTTTGTGTTAGTGTGGATGGCGGAGACATCTGAAAATGCGTAGCTGCAGACTGATTGGGCCTTTTCCTCAACATTAAGTAGCCTACACAGAGTTCAGTCCTGCATTTTCTCCATGTAAGTTCAGACTTCACAAGTTTGAACTGCCTATTTTCATTTTGATATTAGCAACTTAACAGACACCAAAAATGTTGAGGCCTCGTGTAGCTACATATTTATATGACTGTCATTTTTACTGTATGTATATTTATAACAAAACGAAGCCTATAACATAACTGCCTCCTTTAATTTTCATTTAAAATACAAAACATACCCTCTCTTTCACTGAATATCAGTTTTAATAATCAGTTTTTGGCCATTATAAAAGTATAACGTACAGTAAGTTTATACATTACAGGAAATAAAGGCAAGCAATCAGTCAAATGTGCAGAATCAGTGTAAGCGGTTACATAAAAATATAACTTATCTTTGTGCTCAGCCAAAACATGTTACTTGAATACAATAATAGATTTAGAAGACCAAAGTCAGGGAATATGTCGTTAGATAAAGACAACAAGATGAATTTAATATCACGTTTGACAAATATAGTGAGATGAGATACAGAGGTAGATCCTTGATGAACAGTCGGACGCGCATAGCTCCCATAAGGGTAGATACGCATGCCAGAGTGTGTGTGTGTGGTCACATGGTGTGCGTTGACAGTGGTATAATGTGGACGGAGAGTAACGCTGGGTGAAACGTCAGTGTGGACGCGGATCATTTTCATTCTAAAACGCTGCTTTAAAACTAAAACGTACTAGTGTAAACGGAGCCTTATTCCATATAGAAGGCGAGGGATTCTAAGTAACGGTCACAAAATAAAACTCACGCAGGAGGGTCAGCTGGAGTATTTACAATCAATGCGTGAAAGGGTTAAACTGAATACTAGTATCTTGCAAAATATTACAGCATTTGTAACAATATTACAGCATTTTAAAATTTCAGCCGTTTTGCCATCAACTATATAAAAATGCACAACATGTGTTTATAGTTGAAGTGTTTAACTCCATGCACACATCATTGTTTTGCAGGGCCCCAGAGGGACGCCCAAGCTGCGCGCGAGTTCATCCTGAAGATGTTTGTGGATCTGAACCCTGACAGCGACAAGATCATCTACTCGCATTTCACCTGCGCCACCGACACAGAGAACATCCGCTTTGTGTTCGCAGCGGTGAAAGACACCATCCTGCAGCTAAACCTGAAGGAGTACAACCTGGTGTGAGACCAGTCCCCACACCGATCACATGATTAAGCATTGAACAGGCACCCATAGAGCGTGCGCGCACACACTTAGACACACACACACACATGCATCATAAACACACAACACACAGCTCTTTTCATTTCTCTTTCCCAGCTTCGAGGGTTCTTCTCTTTCTGTCCAGTGGAATCGGAAACGGACACGTCCTGCTTTGTTTTTACTTGTAAGTCTGTCCGCTCATCCCCGGCAGCTCTCGTCAATGGCCTCTCTTTCCCTTTATCAAGTCTGAACGCCCAAAAAAGGGGGTCGGATTTGACAAAGGCTGTTAGACTCCAACTCGCCGTTCCAACGTTTATGTATTTCAAGGAAAACGTTGGATGAGCGGAGCTACGTTGAGAATTGTGATTCGTTGGCCTGATTAAAAACTGGAAGTGACGTTCCTTCCCCTTCCTGTACTATCACTCGCTCTTCAATCACGCCATTCGTTTTTTTTTTCTTCTTCAGGAATTCTGTCTGGATGAATGAAATGGTTTTCACAGCCCTGCAAAAAGACGAGAAAACTAAATAAAATAAAATAATCACCACAATATATTTACATACTTGGACACATGGACACATGGACTAGTGCTGTGGTGCCAGAGGTTCCGAAAATGGAATTCTAGAATTCCGAGGATTCCGTGGGATTCTAAAATCCAGCAGGTTCCAGTGATGGTGTGGAGAACCTTTCACTCGCAGAGATGCGATGATTCTCTGGACGAGGCTAGTCTTCAACTCGCATCGATGAATGTAAACTTCATGTGAGAGCATCGCAAATGAAAAAAACAACAAAAAAAATGTCACAAAAAAAAAAATTCCGAAAACACAAAAAAAAATGATAATGAGCGAAAATAGTGTAAGAATGCCTATATAAGCAAAACGATACAAAGCACGCGAGGGAGAGATGAAACTAATTAAATCTGTGTATATTGCTGAGATGATCATTTTAAAAGAACTTTTTAATGATAAGTAACTATAGCTACTTCTTCTGCTACCGAATATAAAGTAAATTATAACAGCAGTTGAGTTAATGATGGGTAAGAGACGCCGATTTTTAAATGTGCGCGAAACACATACGATAAGGTATTGTTCTGCAGATTTCCACATTTAACGTTAAAAGTGATTGCATTGCTTCCTTCCCCCATGGTTATCTTTTATCTTCCTGTTTTTGTTTAATTTTCACGATCTAAAAACATTGTTTTTTTTTTTTCGTAAACAGATACTTTATCAATTAGAATCTGGGTCGTAGACTCGTGAGTATCGTCGTCATCCAGTGGCCCGGTTGCACACAATTCATTATTTGTTTACGCAGTTATTTTTTTGTTATTATTATTATTGTCATGGCGTAACTATCGGTCAAAATTTTCAATATTTTCGCTTGACTTTTTGGTGGGATCGTGGGAGGACGAGGGTGGGGGGACAGGAATGCATTTATGCGCTGAAGTTAATTGATTGTGTATATTTATATTTGTAAATACGTATACACATTATTGCTTATGTACAAAACGTCTGTGGTACACTATCTTTGGCAAAAAAAAAATAAGAGAAAAAAATCACTTTTTCGTAATTGTGTACGGTTCTGTTGGTTTTCTTATGAATTACAATATTATTGATACTGTGATTCTTCATTTTAATTTTGGATTTTTTTTTCTTTTTTGGTCACTTTAATTACGTCAAATGATATACACATAGCTGTACGCGTGGAGGACAAACGTGATTTTGAGTCTAAAATGCACACGGTTATGATGAGCAATAGTCTGAGAAATCCTAGACTTCGGAAAAAAGCATCAGAGAAGGAGCGCGCCTCCTCTGTGGTGTGAATGTTATATGAGATAATAAAAAAAAATCTGATTTTTAAGCAAAGGATTAATTAAATAAAGAACGTTTTATTTATATAATTTATGGACCAGATCTGAAGTTGTTGATAATTTGAATGCTATTGTTTCCTCTTTTGCTATATGAAGCACTCCCATGTTATGAGACAGAAATAGGAGACTAGTGTCTGTACTGCTGTATAAAACCTCCGTTATGGATACAATTATCAGCTTTTTTTTTTTCTTCAAAACACACAATGTATTGTACTATATTTCCCTGACCACACTTTTCACTTTTTCTTTTCTTTTATTGTTAAATTTCCAAATGATGTTTAGGTGAAGTGCTTAACAACAAACATAGGAAATGTACCATATGAAAATAGACAGCTTTTTATCTGTGATTGAAGATCTGTTTGGTCGACGCTTTGCAAGCAGTGACTTTTTTTTTGTCTTTCTTTCGATTCTGATTTTATTTCGATTTCTTTCTAAATTCACCGCTTGTTTCCTTCATTGTGTACGTGATGCAAAGATAGAAGAAAAAAAACAAGTATTCTACGGTTCTTTTACAGTCGATATTTTATACAGGTGATGTTCCATTCATTTTCATCAAGGGCTACGAAAAAATGTGCCGTGCGAAATCCAGAAACGATTGGTCACTGTTGGACGTGCGAGGAGAAACTTCACTTTTGTGATCAGTTTGAGCAGATTCAGACATGCACCCATTTCCACCATGTGTTACTTTTTATTTGATCACTTTTGCTGCCATGCATCGGAGTTCATCACTTGCCACGGTCATCAGACTCTTTCTTGATGGATATAAAACCTGACGTGTTCTTTGTAAAACGAAACCTGTGTGAACTCAGTGTTTTAGTGGGGTTTGGAAATCTCACCATTTTGTAACTCCAGTGTTTTCTTAGATATCCGTAGTGAGTTAGATTTGAAGAAACCGATGATACCAAGCAAACCATGGAGCACTAAATCATGCAAAATACCATAGTATTGACCTATTTCATTCTTCGAATGGATCTTTCACATGGAGTTTAAGGCTCTGCCCACTATGAGAATGTGTAAGATGCATTGCTCCTGGAAGGGGACGTTTATTTGCTTCAGCTTGATCCTTCTTAATGCACTTTTTTTGGTTTTTCGTGCCACAAGGCGAATGCCTGAAATGCTTGGACCGTTTGAGCAACACATATCCATTAATGTGCCAGTTCCAGAAGTCTCGTATTGGATGTTCCCTCAAGAACCTCTACCTCTGTGAACCGTCTGATGTTTTTTTGGGGCTCTTTAGGATTGGTAGACATGTGACAAGCACACTTCTTTAGTCCGCAGGGCACAGTTGATGAGGTTTGGAGGCCAAACTTTATTTGTTTATTGGATCTTGCCAATGACCTGCATGTATTGTCTTGCGTTTCAAACATTGAACACGGCAAACAGCACTTTCCTCAGGTCAGATGTGATTTGTTGGCCGGCTTCTGTGTAGAAAAAATAGTACCAGTTTTGGATTATGAATCGCCTGGAACTTTACGCTTTGGTTCTGCAGTTGATAGTTTCCACATGATGTCACACCATTTTGGGGAATGCCACCCTGGCGGGCAAAACTTTACTATCTCCTGCTGACCGACAAGTATTTTAGCCAAAAAGCAAGATAATTGTTATGCAAGAAGATCTAGTATTACTAACCAATGAGGAGGCACGTCTAGGTTGTGCTTCTACAGCGTTCCTTTATAGAAAACTGCCAGGTAGGGGAAATGTATGTATTTGTGTCGAATGATAGCATCATTGACCCATAGCAATCCTTTAACTGTCTCTATTCTATATAGTTTCTATTCTAATTTGAAAATTACATGCAATTAAAGTATAAATTGATATGCAAAATCAAAGTATAAATAGCAGGAGTAACCAAATAGATTTCAGTCACTACCAGTAAATATTAATCCAGGCAAAAGAAAGTGACGCCAAACATAAAAGCAGACACTTGAGCTCAACACAGATCCTTCTTGGAGCTCTCTACTTCTCTAAATCAGCTGTGTTCAACAACTGAGATGTGCAAAATAAGCAGCGCAAGGACCAGGATTGAGGCTCGCTGGTCGTTCCAAACTGGATATATCGCCCTCTGAAGGACACTTTAGAGTAAAAACAATCATGGCCTCCATATTGAAATGTCGCTCCAAAGCAAAGTGCTCAAAATTAGCCACTTAGTAGGGGTCTTCTGTATTAAAGATTTTGAAGGGTACAACTGATGGACACTTCGGACCCTGATGATCCTTATATGGTGTCAAACAGCACAATTCATTTAGAATGGTTCCTCACTATATGCCATAATCCCTTTGAAGTGGTCACTTCCTTCAAAGATATTAGGACATTGGGACTTGAGTGCGCTTTTTACATGGTTTCTAACCTAATTTGCAGGCTAAGTGCAATTAAAGTATACATTCAAATGGAAGTCAAAGCATGAATAGCTGAAGTGAACAAATAGATTACATCAACTACCAGCAAATATTAATCCAAGCAAAAGAAACTGACACCAAACATAAAAGCAGACCCTTACGCATTATAAAGCCATCACCAATGACTAAATCACTGAGGAATATCCACAAGATAGATATATTGCTGAATTGGAGCTCTGACAGAGACATGATGGCTGCAAGTGCAGAATATGGATCCACAATTTATAGTTTGTGATCATATCTCTGTTGATATGTGATCCAGATATTTGTAGCTTGAAATAGATTTGAGCAGATTGTGCTGTGGTTCTATGGGGATCCCAGTGTAGCTGTCATTATGGCCATTTTTTTGCCCGCCAGGTCTCCGCACATGTCACGTGACAGACGAATAAACATATCAGTAATGATGGCCGTTCTCAAAGGCAGTTTAGATACAGAAGTTAGGCTAGAAATATACTGATGATTTGTTGATGCAGGAAACAACATTCAGTAGTCCGATGTTTCTCAACCACGTTCCTGAAGAACCACCAGCACTGAACATTTCCCAGGTCTCCTTAACCAAACACACCTGATTCAGCACATTAGCAGAGACTGAAAGACCTGAAATGGGTGTGACAGACAAAGGAAGGAGACATCCAAAACTTTCAGTGTTGGTGGTCCTCCAGGAACGTGGTTGAGAAACACTGCAGTTGTCAAATGAGTGCTAAAACTTACTTTAAATGCAACATAAAAATGGATATCATTACTTTAGGAAATGTGGCTTTTGTTACAACCAAATTCACTTCATGTTAGGGGGCATTTACACTAGACTGTATCAACCAAAACTATTATTTGGCCATTGATTGAGCTCTTAAAAGCACGCCGATATGTTTGCAGTCAACAATGAGCATTCAGCGGTTCTCAATCCTTGTTCATACTCATATTTTGTATGTTTTTCTTACAGCTTCAAAGGTTTGTTCTATTTAACTGCATGTTCCCTGCGAAATGTTCAATTCAAAGGGTAACATGCGCAAGACAAGACTTCTGTGCTAATCACATGATTACAGTTAAATAGCCTTTCACACTTTTGTGATAATTGAAAATTCTGGAAAATGTTGGTTTTGTTTTGTATTGAATTAAGCACATTTCAAGTTCAGCCTATTTCCCGTGTGCATGGGAAGGCGAAGAGAGCAGTGAACACTATGTAGGGAACATGTCGATCTCAACACAGATCCTTCTTGAAGCTTTCTACTTATCTAAATCAGCTGTGTTAAACAAGTGAGATGTGCAAAATAAGCAGCGCAAGGACCAGGATTGAGAACCGCTGGTCATCCCAAACTGGATATATCGCCCTCTGAAGGGCACTTTAGAGTAAAAACAGTGATGGCCGCCATATTGAAGTTGAAAACTAGCCACTTAGAATGAGTCTTCTGAATGAAGGGTACAACTGGTGGACACTTCGGGCCTCTATGATCCTTTGCACAGGGAGGTTGTTTGGTGTGAAACAGCATGTTTCATTCAGAATGGTTCCTCCCTATGCCATAATCCCTTTGAAGCGGTCACTCCCTTCAAAGATATTAGGGCATAGGGATGAGATCTTCTGAATGGAACTTCTGTAGTAATTGAAATTTCAAGTTAGCCTGTTTCCCATGTGCATGGGAAGGCATAGACATCAGTGAACACCATGTAGGGAACATGTCGATCTCAACACAGATTCTTCTTAGAGCTCTATACTTATCTAAATCAGCTGTGTTAAACAAATGAGACATGCAAAATAAGCAGCGCAAGGACCAGGATTGAGAACCAAACTGGATATGTCGCCCTCTGAAGGACACTTTAGAGCAGGGGTCACCAATCTCGTTCCTGGAGGTCCGGTGCCCTGCAGGGTTTAGCTCCAACTTGCCTCAACACACCTGCCTGGATGTTTGAAGTATACCTAGTAAGACCTTGATTAGCTTGTTCAGATGTGTTTGATTAGGGTTGGAGCGAAAATCTGCAGGACACTGGACCTCCAGGAACAAGTTTGGTGATCCCTGCTTTAGAGCATAGGTCTCAAACTCAGTTCCTGGAGAGCCGCAGCTCTGCACATTTTTTCTCCAACCTTAATCAAACACAGCTGCTCCGAATAATCGAGTGTTTAAGAGTCTCGAGCACCTTGATTAGTTGCATCAGTTTTGTTTGATTAGGGTTGGAGCAAAACTGTGCAGAGCTGCGGCCCTCCAGGAATTGAGTTTGAGACCTATGTTTTAGAGCAGGGATGCCCAAACTTGGTCCTGGAGGGCTGCTGTTCCGCATAGTTTAGTTCCAACTTCCTTTGACACACCTGCTTGAAGTTTCTAGTATATCTAGAAAGAGCTTGATTAGATTGTTCAGTTATGTCTAACTGGGATTGGAACTAAATTGTGCAGGACACCGGCCCTCCAGGATGGAGTTTGGACACCCCTGCTTTAGAGTTAAATACAATCATGGCTGCCATATTGAAGTGTCACTCCAAATCGCAGTGCTCAAAATTAGCCACTTCGAATGGGTCTTCTGAACGAAGGGTTTTGTAGAGTACAACTGATCAACACTATGGAACCCCATGCTCCTTTGCTTAGGGATGTTGTTTAGTGTCAAACAGCATGCTTCATTCAGAATGGTTCCTCCCTATGCCATAATTCCTTTGAAGCGGTTGCTCCCTTTAAATATATATTAGGACATAGGGATGACATTTTTCAAATGGAACGCTTTGCAAATGTGTTTAGGCGCATAGTGTTTCTAAATAATAGCGCCATCTATTGGCCTGGCATGCAGAATGTGGCATTTAAAGTAATTTTTGTGAATCTGCATGAACAAGGATCGTTTTGCTAACATTTAAAGGTATGGTTCACCCAAAAAAAATTATTCTGTCATGTGGTCACCCTCAAGTGTTTCTTAGAAGGGTTTTTTTTATGTTGAACACAAAAGAAAATATTTTGAAGAATGTTGGAACCTGGTAAGCGTTGACAAACAAAACAAATACGCAAAAAAAAAAAAGACCTTTGCTGTTTGATCAAACTACTAAAATAAGCTGAAACAACACAATTCTTGAAGGTTTTTTAGGACTACTTAATTGTTTTGTTTTATCTACTTAAATTTGTAAAAGCTAATAAGTTAACTTCCTTCATGTTGTCCCAATGCAAATCAGTTTTTCTTTTAGTGTACTATGAAAATCAATCACTACCAGTTTCCAGCATTTTTCTAAATATCTTCTTTTGTGTTCCACAGATGTTAAGAACTCCTAAAGGTTTGTGACAAGTAAAGGGTGAATAATTGATGACTCCATTTTTTTCGGTAAACTATTTCTCGAACATCTTGAAAACATCAGATTATAGTAGACTGTTGGTCGTGTAAATGCACCCTTAAAATGAACTCTGCTTTCAGAGCTTTCTCTTTGGTATGAATCCATTGGATAGGATGAACACATGAAGCTTATTGAAAGCAAATTTGTAGCCAACAGCGAGACTTCCGTGCAGGCTTGTTTACTGGTACGGTTAGATGCATCTGTTTGGTGGACGGTCGAATGGCTAAAGTTCTGACCCTCTGAAAGAGTCATTAAAATTTCAGCTTTTCATCCCGCTGTTTAATTGTAATCCATTTACCGTAAGACTGCTGAGTCCAGGACCATGTGCATTTTCATTTGGAATTTCTCTCTCGGCTTCTTTCACCCTTTTCTTTTTTGTAATAACACCAAATGTAAATGTTGTATAATATCGTGCGTGCCAATCCCCTTCTCTGAGACTGACTCGTAACAAGTGCCAATTGTTGTCCAAATCACATGCAGACCGTGAAATTAGACACAGCCCTCTTTGAAAAACAAGTAAAACACTAAATGAGAGTAAACAGATTTACTTTCTATTTAAGTTTGAGGATAAACTGCTGTTTTCTCTTCTCTTTTATTATTTTTTAAAGGAATTGTAATTATTAAAGCATGTGGTCTTTGTGCAGGTGGGAGTTTTGGGCTCAGACAAACATCAAAATCCTCAAAATGAGGAGAAACGTAGTGGAAATTGATTTTACAACATTCTCGCCATATTTTTTTTTGTTTGTTGTTGTTGTTTTTATTTGTTTCATTTCAACCACTGTTGCCTGAACCTCATTCAAACATGGAAATGATTTTCATAACCGCCTTCTAAAAAAAAAAAAAAAAAAAAAAAAAAAATTATAAAGTATCTGTTTTAAATTTAAATAAATTTGTTCCTATACTTGCTGATGGTCTTGTAGTTTCTTGTGTTCTTTGCAGTGCATGAAATGTCTCGATGGGTCATGGGTCTAAAACTGGATTCCTGGAGCTCTGCACAGCTTTGCTTCCACTCTAATAAAACACAGCTGATCCAACTAGTCAAGGTGTTGAGAAGAGTCTCGAGCACCTTGATTAGTTGGATCAGCTGTGTTTGATTAGGGCTGGAGCAAAACTGTGCAGAGCTGCGGCTCTCCAGGAATCCAGTTTGAGACCTGTGTGCTTTATTTGAAATCATTTGTGGTGTTTGTCCAGAAGGGAGCGCACAGAGATCGCAGAGAGGAAAATGGCATCTTTACCAGCTGAACAGCTTCACACAGGAGTTACATGGGGTAATGAATTTTGTATGTTAATGATCAGTTTTTTTAATGTGCTGTATTTATTTTTAGTAGAAATGCTAAGATGGCCCAATAATGGGGAAAATATTTATTGAAATAAATAATTAAACATCTTTATTTCTATAGCACTTTTACAACGTAGATTGTGTCAAAGCTGCTTAACATTCACCGGACACTTTATTAGGTACACCTTACTAGTACCGGGTTGGAGCCCTTTTTGCCTTCAGAACTACCTTAATCCTTCATGGCATAGATTCAACAAGATACTTGAAATATTCCTCAGAGATATTGCACCATATTGACATGAGAGCATCATGCAGTTGCTGCAGATTTGTTGGCAGCACCTTCATGATGTGAATCTCCTGTTCCACCACATCCCAAAGGTGCTCTATTAGATTGAGATCTGGTGACTGTGGAGGCCATTTGAGTACAGTGAACTCATTGTCATGTTCAAGAAACCAGTCTGAGATGATTCATGCTTTATGACATGACGCGTTATCCTGCTGGAAGTAGCCATCAGAAGATGAGTACACTGTGGTCATAAAGGAATGGACATAGTCAGCAACAATACTCAGGTAGGCTGTGGCGTTGACACGATGCTCAATTGGTTCTAATGGGCTCAAAGTGTGCCAAGAAAATATCCCCCACACCATTACACCACCACCACTAGCCTGAACCATTGATACAAGGCAGGATAGATTTATGCTTTTCTTGTTGTTGATGCCAAATTCTGACCCTACCATTCGAATGTTGCAGCAGAAATCGAGACTCATCCGACCAGGCAACGTTTTTCCAACCCAGTGTGGTCTTCTGCTGCTGTAGCCAATCTGCCTCGCGGTTCTGCATACCTCGGTTGTAACGACTGGCTATTTGAGTTACTGTTGCCTTTCTATCAGCTGCAACCAGTCTGGCCATTCTCCTCTGTCCGCTCCACAAGTCCCAAACCAAGCAAGCCAGTTGCAAGGAACAAATTTCACCAAGTGATGAACATGAAAAAAGAACTTGAGGAGAAACCAGACTCAGTTGGGCACGATCATTTCTCCCCTGTCCAGACTTCCTGTGTTTTATTTATTTAATGTCTTGTACATGACCAATATTGTGCTTTATGAATGTCTACACCTACTCCAACCCTAAACCCAATCTCACGGTAACCTGTTGTTTTCTATTAACATCTACACCGACCCCAACCCTAAACCCAACCTCACAGTAACCTGATGTGTATTAATAATATTTGCTCCACCTACACCACCTAAACCCAACCTACTTGTGGTTTAAGCCCCTCCCATTTGGATGTCTCTGTGCTGCAGCGATACTTGGGTGTTCAAGCTGGCCCGTGGGATCAGGCAAAGTTGGAACCAAAGACGAAAACTCATCTGTCACTGGGGTCTTTTAGGAATCAGTCTCATGCTCTCCACTCCTCCATGACTGCCACAGCATCTGCTCAGTATAAGGCCTGGTCCAGGATTATGGATACCTTGGCATCTTCTCTTCACAGGTCTTGGATCACATAAATTTCCCTGCACAATCTCTAGAGGCCTCGGGATGAGTATTCCCAGGTGGAATCTCTTGTGAAATAAAGATTTTGTGTATGCATAAAATGACGATTAGTAAAAAAATAAATTGCTTTGACTTAAAATCAGGAATATTTGATCAAATATTGCTTTAGTAACATAAGTGAAAACCACATCTTTTCCCACATTTGTTGTCTCAACATTAATTCAAGAGTTTACACTTCGCTAATGATTGATAATAAAGCTTGTTTGGCATGGTGTCCCAGGAGCCCCTGGGGCTCCCTCCTGTTAGCAGGGCGAGAGGGGAGTTTGAGCTCAGGTAGGTCTCAAGAACTCCCCTGCTTATTTGTGACTAATAACAAATTGCTTTATGAGGATTAATATTGTTGGCTAGGAACTTTAATATGGTGCCAATTTGGTTTAGCCAGTTTACTCATGATGCATGTCTTTGGACGGTGGGGAAAAAACGGGGAACCAGGGGGAAACCATAGACTGTAAAAGATATGGACGTAGTATCTGTGACGTCATCCATAGGTTTCTGAAAAACCCAAAAGAAGCTAGCAGTAGGCGTGACCAACCGTCGCCATTTGGTTCGCACGTCATCGCACTAACCGGGGGATACCAAACAAGGGCAAAGAGGTGGATCATGAGCAGAGCTAGACATCTGCTAGCATTTTGCTTAGACGGGCTTTCCTAGGGGAAAGATGTTTAATACTTCATCACCTGCGACTTATTTCTGTTCTGATCACATGTGCTTGGTTGTGTACTGTATTGATAAAGTGTTTATCTTTTAAAAACATTGTTGTAATACATTGAGCCACTAAACATTGTTCTTATGTTTTTCTACAGGAGGAAAACGCTAATTACTTCTAATTAATTTAAATAAAGTTTATGTTAGTAAATGCAAGGCTATTTATGAAATCCAGGCTTCTTCAAGACGAAGATGACTGGTATGAAGACTATGGTTATTTAGTGACTTAGGAATCGTCTGATTGGAGAATCGTTTATTAGCTAATGCGGGTCCAGCCGGGATCAATCACATGCATGTGATCCTCTCGAAATTAGTTTATAAATAAACTTCACTAGGATCATTGTATGTTAATTTTAATATTAATATAGTTCTAATATTAATAAAATATCTTTATTGCTATCTTGACCGACTGTTGTTTTATGCTCTAAATCAGGGGTCAAACACACCTGCCTGGATGTTTCAAGTATACCTAGTAAGACCTTGATTAGCTTGTTCAGGTGTGTTTGATTAGGGTTGGAGCTAAAATCTGCAGCACACCGGACCTCCAGGAACAAGTTTGGTGACCCCTGCTCTAAATGATCGTATTATATTGTTTAATTTAGAAAAAACGAAATTAAAACTAATTTGTTTAATAAACCATGTAATATTAAACCACACTTAACTAAACTGAACTTCAACTCTGAAAACTGGACTGACACATTTTCAATTTACTAGAACTTCTACGTTAAGCTGCTTTGACACAATCTACATTGTAAAAGCGCTGTAGAAATAATGAATTAAATTGCAGAACAAAACAAAGTATATGATTATTACATGTGTTTATATTTCATCATCATTTTCTTTGCAAAAACAAATCGTTTTTAACTCTGTTTCCTGTTTAAGAGATATTAATAATAAATAATATGTTCACTACAGTGCAAATGGCCCCATGGGTGCAGTTACCAGTATTGCTGGTTGGAGTCGCTGTGCGCTGACCGGGAACAAAAGCAGTGCAATTCCAACACCTTCCACCGACAAACACACTTCCGGCCACTGTCATTTTCATCCATTTGACATCTTAAAATGGGCCTCCTGAGCGCCACCTTAAATCCTGCATGCGAACGTGCCAAGCCACGAATCCTACTACGATGACGGCTTGTCTTATGAATATTAATGACGCAACGTGGCGTTCGAGCGGTAGGCGTGTCGCGTTACATTTTAAATATATTTTATTACAAAACATGGTATAATTATATAAAATATACGCGAGTAATTAATAGTAAATATAACATAAATATTACGTAATATTACAAAATTGTATTACTATGTTCATTTTAACAGGTAATCTTTGTCATAATGTCACTCAGTTATTAATTTAAACTTTACTACAGACTTAAAGTCCAATTAAAAACAAACTAAAACACGTTTAATTTCATAAGAATGCCAATATTAATAACTCAACAGCTTTTATTCATAGCATATTGACCTCTATTAGGTCAAAATAGGTTTTACAGAGTAAACGAAATAACATTTTTGCCATATAAAGTGTAAATAATTGCTAATTTTATTATTTAGCATCGGACAAACCAGACCGCTCACGGAATATTAATTAGGCGATGTAAATATGCGCTACCGGAAGGTTACTAGGCAACATGAACACGGCGCAATGAATATTCATGAGCAAATCCTTCCCCGTAGTAGAATCTGTAAATCGGCGTCTGGCGTCACATGAGTCCGTCCATACGAGTCCTGAAGCGGCGGAAGAGGCATGATTTTCCAAGCACAGCCTGCTCTTTCACCGCCTATATCCAGACGTACACAGAACTAGCGAATGTACGACCAAATCTAGACGGTTTTACACCATTTCCAAACGCGCTGCGCTCGTTTTCCGCGACGTAAACTTATCTGTTAGCTTTAGCCTGCTAGCTTGTCTCCGAAATTCTGCAAGTATGATCAGCCTGGCGGTGGATTAATCGCTGAAACTGGCCTATTTCGACAGAAGATTTATTTGTCGTGTGTGAAAACCGCAATGTCACATGTTGTTGTAAAGATAGCCTGTTGTTTTTGTATTTCTGAAAGCAGAACTGTCTGAAGTTGACGTAGGATTTGAAAAGCTGAAGTAGAAAAAAAATCCATAGACCATAGCCTGAAGATCAGCCCAGAGAGAACAGACTAAAGCCTTTCTGCCTTCAAACTGATCAAGTTTAGACCGAACAAAGAGGACATCCACACAAATCCCGTGTACTTCATCTGCAGAGAGAGAATACAGCACAAACACAGGCTGATATGATGTTTCCACAAGCTAGGCACTCGGTAAGTCTCTGTTTTTCCTTCAGTCAGGCTGATTGTCACACGGCAGGTGTTGTGGACATTGTTGCTTGCATATTAATGTATTTCTTTTACAACACTACCGTATTTGTTTAATTTTATGCTTGTAGAGATTGTGCTATAACATTTTATTTACTTGCAATATTATAATTAATTGTTTTCTTTTGTTTTGAACATGCACAAAGGCAATACCATGTTTTTCACATGTGCATCGGCAACATCCTTGATTTTTAGTATTGATTTTTGATCAGTACCATAGTACTTTATACTCTACAAGGCCCCATAATGCCCTTTGTTGTGGTGTATGTATGTTTGCAATTGAACATCTTGAGATTTTCTTGTACAAGTCATTCAAATAATAGTATTATATTATTATATTTACCAGTTAATATTTGTAGTGTGGTTTATATTCAGTTCAATCTCTCCATTTATTCCAAAAGCAGATTCTTTTGTTTTGGTGTAAGTGTATAATAGTTGCTATTGAGAGAGATGTTGTATGTTGTTTTGTGATTATTGTCAAAATGAATCTTAGAAAACATTGATTAATATTTATAATGTGTTAACTCTTATGTGCTGTTGAGGATGTTTTCATCCACTCTGGGGTGATTTTGAGTCTTAATTTGGCCATAACTTTTTCTCAGTTTCAGCTAGCAGAATGGTTTTTGGTAACAAATCTCATTTTGACACACATTTTGAGAATGCTTTGAATATTTTAAAGAACTCCGCAATACACTTGATAAATTGACTAGGGAAAAAACTACACACACAAAATGACGTATTTATTAATATAAAAAGTAATTGTGGACTTTTCACCTTTTATTAAAGTCTTGGACATGTGAAACAACATTGCCTTTGATGCATTGTTTCAGATTGATTTTCATTATTTTTCTCACTAATATATTGTTGGTAGCTGTTTTTGCCCTATTGACTTCTATTGTAACCACATTTGTTTGATTGCAAAGCCTTGACACCATATGATCATGCATTTTTGATTGTTGGTGGTTGTCCCTGTTGGGAAGAGGTAAAATTTGTATTTAAATTATTACAAATAAACCTACTGTCAATCATCAGTTGACACCATAAATTCTTTAGAAAGGCCTGTGCAAAAAAGCTTAGTTTCTGTGTTTTATATGGAGTATGACAGCAAATTAAATTGTTTGTGTGTGTGTGTGAGTGTAAGAGTGACCTTTGCGCACTTACCTTGATGGGTCTGAGAAAATCAAAATATGCATCTCAGCTCTCAGAATTACATAGAGTAAACAGAGATTTTTATGTATTTATGCACCATCGAATGTGGTTATAATGGAAGTGAATAAGGCAAAAGCATCTATCAACAGTAACTTAGGGAGAAAATCTAACAATGCATCAAAGCCCATGTTGTTACTAATTGTTCACATGTCCAAGACTTTGATAAAAGGAGAAAAAAAATCCAGTCCACAATTACTTTTTATATTTAAAATACATAATTTCGTGTGTTTTTTTTTTCATCAAATCAGTGAGTTAAAATCCTGTAACTTTCTAAGCAGTTTATTAGTTTTGATCAAGACTGAGGTTGATTAACAGATTTATGCTACAAAATATATATATTTATCTGATGCATTTTTACAGCAGTGTAATTCAGTGGGTTTTCATCCTGACCATAACAAATGGTAGTACGTTTGAACAGTGCACAAGGGTTAATCTAAACAAAAATCTTCTCAAAAATTGCATCAATTGTATCAATTAAAATGTGCAAAAGTGATTTTATATAATAGAAAGCAAATTAAAATGTGACTAAAATGTATAATAATGTTGAAAAAGGGGGAAATAAAATGTCAAAATGGATCATTCAGAATAACAGATATATGAAGACAAATATAGATTTTTTGTATCAGAATGAGCTTTATTTGCCAAGTGTGTGCAAACACACAAGGATTTTGTGTGTGTGGTTTCAGGAGCTCAGGGTACATACATGCATATTTGCATATCAATACAAGAAAACAGAAAGACATTTTAAGTTAGTAGACAATAGAGTAAACAATAAAAATTATAATGTAATATATACACAGATCTACACTCACCAGCCACTTTATAAGGTACAGCAGTCAAACTGCTTGTTAATGCAAATTTTTAATCAGCCAATCACATGGCAACAACTCAATGCATTTAGACATGGTCAGCAGTTTAACTTTGGGTCTATTAGTACCAATTGAGCATTGTGTCAATGCCACAGCCTACCTAAGTTTTGTTGCTGACCCTGTCCATCCCTTTATGACCACAGTGTACCCATCTTCTGATGGCTACTTCCAGCAGGATAACATAATCTCAGACTGGTTTCTTGAACATGACAAGGAGTTCATTGAACCCAAATGGCCTCCACAGTCACCAGATCTTAATCCAACAGAGCACCTTTGGGATATGGTGGAATGGGAGATTCGCAACATGGATGTGCAGCTGACAAATGTGCAGCAACTGCGTGATGCTATCATGTCAATATAGACCAAAATCTCTGAAGAATATTTCCAGTAACTTGTTGAATTCATGCCACTGCCTAAAGGATTAAGGCAGTTCTGAAGGCAAAAGTGGGTCCAACTCGGTACTAGTAATGTGTACGTTATAAAGTGGCCAGTGAGTGTAGATGGTTTTTAATTTTTTTTACTATACTTTGACCTGCATTTAATAAAAAAAATATATATATATATAATTTATTTATTTATTTTTTATGATTACTTAAGTTATTACAAAATTACAAAATGTGAGTAAAATGTGTGCTTTGGTAGATAGTGGCAAAATTAATATGTTTGGACTGCGCTTTGATCCTTGAAGTTTTTTTTTAATATGCTGTCAATTTTATTTTATATATATATATATATATATATATATATATATATGCATGCCAGACAAGGGTTTTTGCTATATAAACCATTTTTATACTGATTGATGTTCTAGTGGAGGTCTTTTGTAACAATGAGTAATAGTCATTAGTTTTTTTTCTCATAAAAAAACTGGGCACATTCTAATATATCTAGAAAAAAAAATTCTTTGTTATTTTGCTGCTTAAAACAACTTTGTTCATCTTTGACCCCTTTATTAATTTGTTTTACATTTCTAAACGGGCAAAAATTTTATTCTCTTCCATTGCAGTGGCTTCATCGAGTGTTTTTTCTCCAGCTGTGTTCTTACACTGGTTTCTATACCTGTCATGATTCGGATGTGAGGTTTGCTGGTAGCGTGTCTAAATGAAAGCGTTTGTGAATGTGTTCTGCCTCAGGTATGGTCGGAGATGCTTGTTTGCACACTAGTTGCCTGGTTCCCTCCCTGTAGAGGCTTAATTGTGTCGTTTCCATGAATTGTTCCTGTGCACACAGTGGGCAGCTTGTGTTAATGAGTCCCCAGTCATTATTTTGTTTGCACTCAGGCCTAATTGCCTTTTCCCCCATGCACACATGCGTATGTGAACACACAAACACCAGCACACTAAATGAAAACCTCACAAGTGCATGGATTTGGGGGATTCCTTAATTTAGGCCTTTTTATTTATTTTTTGCTAATTCTGAGAATAGAGTTTAGAAAAGCATTTCAGTCTCAAATTTAGGCCATGTCCACACGTACATGGGTATTTTTATAAACCTGGGTTTTCCCCGCTTTCATTTAAAAATAAATCTGTCCACTAGGGCTGTGTGATTTGGGGCAATTTTATTTTACTTTTTATTATTTTTATTTTAGATATTGTGATTTTCAATTTCGATTTGATTTGCAATTTTAATTTTGTAGTCAAGCTTCAGCTCAATAAGCTGTATGATAGCTTCTTACTGCTAAAATGCAGTGAGTGTTTATTAAGAAAGGAGCTAAAAAGATATTAACTAACTTAAACATTTGTTCAAATTTAATTTTAAATATTTAGAAATGAATCACAAATTTTTCTCTAGAGCAAACAGTAAACTCAAAAGAAAATGACCTTACCTTTCTGTAAACAATATTAACTCAAATTAGGGAGATAGTGTATATTATTTAGTGTAGTTTATTAT
>CAIGQZ010001210.1:7547306-7561639 GCA_903798205.1 Danio tinwini
TTATCTATAAATAAAGTATAATTATGGAAACTATGTTCATCATAACTGAAAGCCACATCGTGTTTGCTGGCCTCATGCATCACGCACCTGTCAGTCAGTCAGTCAGTCAGTCAGTCAGTCAGTCAGTCAGTATGTCACCTTAAAGGGTCAAACAAATACGCACAGCACTACTACAATTACAGAAAAGTTTGCGCTGTTATAATTCACTTGCCTTTTAATACGTTTTGGTGCAATTATAACCTGCTATTTAAAAAAAAAAAAAACACCAATGTTTTGAATGAGAAGCTGTAATGTAGCCGTGGCGGGATGAATTTTGGTGTGGCGCCCCGCCATGGAAGAATGAATGTAGCTGAAACCTTGTGTGTGTATATGTATGTATTGTCTATTAATGTTTCTGAAATGACAAACGCCACCACCCACTTGTCCTCACTTTCCTTTTTGTTTGTTTTTTTATTGTGGGAATTCCGCATAGTTCGGTTGCGCAATTCTGATTGAGCAGAACGAAAGTGTGTTCACTCAATTGGCTAGCAAGACTGTGATGCTGCGTTCACACAGGACACGGATGAAGCATCAAGTGTGAGTGATTTACATATTAAGTCAGTGCAAAGACGTGAACAGACATCCTGCCGCGTCACTTCCGGTGTGTGGTACATTCCCTTTCCGTAAAGAATCTGTCATTGTAAATTTGTTTCAGGGCTGGTAAAAGTGTTTTGCGTCTTGTTCATTTTTTTTTCTAAAATGTAAATTTGTTTCGTCCTTGGTAACATTGTTTTTCCTATGTCACTGTGTTTTATGATGGGTAAAAATGTTTTTCAAAATGTAAATTTGTCCCAAGCTTTGTAAAAGTGTTTCACATTTTGTAATATTCTTTTTTACTTCCCGACCACCGTACGTTGCCTTCTCTTGCGCGTTTGGTGTGAACCCAGTCTTGTTGGCCAATCAGAAAGGAGAAAACAGCCTGCAGGATGTCGTCATGAGCCAAAAACCCAGGTTGTATTGTACACATGACCACATTGTACTCAGATTTTTGGAAAATCTTCACCCTGGCTGAAGTTTTCAGAAAGTATTGTTTCAGAAACAGTATCAGTTTCGGAAATCATATCGGAAAACTAATTGAATTGTAACTGCGATATTAAAATGATTTCAGGTCCTTATGTTTCGTGTTTTATTTTCAAGTATGATAGTTTATTCAGGTATTTAAGGAGTCGTCTTAATTATTTCATGATGTGACTTGATGTGCTTGAACTTCAGCCTCTTGTCCTATAAAAATCTGAATTACAATGAAATTTTAGTAGAATTTTAAAGAAGCTCAAAGTGAAACTCTAAGGCCTTGATTACACCAAACCATTTTTTTGATGAGGAGCACCTTTTTTCTTCTCTTTTTTTTTCTTTTTTTAAGATTTTCTAATGGCCCTGAGTGTTTTTGGTGCTGTTTATGCTCACCTCCCTTTTTTTTCACCTCACGTTTTGTTTTGCAGTTGCGCTCTGTGCGCCTGCAGTTGAAAAAAGTCAACACTGAGCAGATTCATTGTCTAATCAAGTGAAAGCAGAGGTGGGGTTTTGGTTTAGATGGCAGCAGTGTTTGTTTTGTCAAGGTGACTACGGAGACTTTAAAGTTTTGTGGAGAGACTAGTGGTCGCTGTTTTGAGTAATGCGGAGCCGTATGACTTTACAAATCAGGAATATTACAATATTATTAAAAATATTATAGATTTCTTGTAAACAAGAAAACAGCAGTGATTTGATTATTCTGTATAAATACAGATTTCTGTATTTTCAGAGCTCAGTAGGGTGAACCCTGTAATTTGCATAAATCTTTTTTTTTTTTTTTTTTTTTTTTGAAGGTTGGGGTCTCAGTGAGGTTTATCAAAGCAGAGAACTTGATGGTTCATGTCTTCATTATTTATCATTGTGCACAAAGAGCAGTAACAGCTTAATTCCGGACGTCATTCAGGGATGTAATTGTAGACCTACCTAGGCTACTGTGTATATAATATAATGATATTGTGTAATCCTATAATGTGCACGTATGAGGAAGCCGCTGACAGTATGCAATATTATAAAATCTATTTAAATGCGTGTTGGGTTGTGCACTTTTCCCACTCTCACATTTGCACATCTCGACCACGTGCGCTCTATGTACACTATAAATAAAGCCAGGATGCACATTTGTTATTATCCTCTGCAAGTCATCTGTCCTTATGTCTTCATTTGTTCAGTACTACAGTCTAGAACTTGACATCTAATACCTGAATGTTTCATAGGTTTAGATGATATTACAAATGTATACAAATATAGTTTATACTTAATTAAAACTTTAAAAAGCAAGGACTAAGCTGAAGGAAACACAGTGACGATGATAATGAGAGCTGTCTACCTTTTGAACTCTGCCCCTCACTGACTCTTTTGCTCCCCTGATACACCCCCACTCTCCTCATAACTCATACTCCTCATAATCACTGCACTATTTAACATTTTGCACATTTAAAAATTGCACATACTCATTGCACTACATTGCACTGATTCATTTATTTGAACTGTACAAACCCACAGCACATTCTTTTTATCCATCTGATTATTAATAGCAACTTGTACATATATCCATCTATTGTAAATCTCTGTTCATAGCTAATATTTTAAGTTATTTTAATTTATTTTAAAAAGTTAATATTTTAAGTCCTTTAAACGATTTAATGGCCTAAACAGATTAAATGATAGCCTGACTAGTAGTTTATTTATCACATGGAATAGAGTCTAAATTACAGGGAAAATTATGTTTTGTGGACACAAGAGAACTTACTGAGTTGTGCCATCTGGCCGGAGTGTGTGGATCCGGCATTGAGGTAAAAAGTAGGCTATAAACCTATTAAATATTACCTTGATGACTATTAAACTGCTAAACATTTAAACTGATAAAACAAAAAATGAAACTTAAATTAGGGGAAGGGGTGGTTCGTCTTACTATTATTTTTGTCTTTGGCTGATCACATGCCTGGAAAAGACAGTGCGATACACCTTTTCTTTATTAGAAAGGAAAAGCGCATTCAGCGTGATCGGCTCCTAAGTCTAAAACTTTTTTTAAAGCATATAAACAGTGCACAGAAACAGTGCCCCTGTTGAAAATTCAGTGAATGCAGACATATTGCTACATATTAAATATATTTATTAAAATAAAAGTGTGTTCAGCTAACATCTTTAGGTAACAAATAATTGCTTCTATTTAAATTAGGTGTTGCAAACTTCTTTTTAATTAATTTTTTTATACAAACTACAAAATTTCAACTATTGATATTATAACCGGTGGCGCAGTAGGTAATGCTGACGCCTCACAGCAAGAAGGTCGCTGGTTCGAGCCTCACCTGGGTCAGTTTGGGTTTCTGTGTGGAGTTTGCATGTTCTCCCTGCGTTCGCGTGGGTTTCTTCCGGGTGCTCCGGTTTCCCCCACAGTCCAAAGACATGCGGTACAGGTCAATTAGGTTGGCGTAATGTAATGTGCATTTATATAGCACATTTATTGTGTATGGCCATACACCCAAAGAGCTTCACAATCATGGGGGGGTTTGTCTCTCCACACCACCACCAGTGTGCAGCATCCACTTGGATGATGCGATGGCAGCCACAGGACAACAGCGCCAGTACGCTCACCACACACCAGCTATTGGTGGAGTGAAGAGACTGTGATAGAGCCAATTTGGTGGATGGGGATGATTGGTAGGCCATGATCGTAAGGACCTATTGAGAGACTTTGGCCAGGACACTGGGGTTTACCCTTACTCGTTACGAGAAGTGCCGTAGGATTTTTAATGACCACAAAGAGTCAGGACCTCGGTTTTAACGTCTCATCCGAAATTGTCTGTAGTGTATGAGTGTGTTTGCTGGAAGTGCAAAACGTGCGTAAAACATGTGCTGGATGAGTTGGTGGTTCATTCCGCTGTGGCGACCGCGGATTAATAAATGTACTAAGCCGAAAAGAAAATGTATGAATAAATGTTATTAAAACCTTCCAGTTCTTCAAGGCATAGTTACACAAAAATGTCATCTGTCATCCTCCACGTTCGTTCTTCGTCTTTTTGTGTTCAGCAGAAGAAAGAAATTCATAAAGATTTTAAATTTTGGGTGAACTATCCCTTTAAATGAAAAAGCAATAACCATTCTTGACTTAAGATATTTTTAATTAACTTTTTTAAATGTTGACTACCGTATTATCACATTTTTCATTATCAGTGTCAATCTGGTAGTTACTATTACTACATTAACAGAATTTCTTAAGTGATTTTAATATTTTTGTTGTTGTTTTTGTTGACAAGGCTTCCGTGTATTTAAATAAACTGACCCTGTTAAACACTTTATTTTGACATGTCTCACTCCCGCTGATGAACTCTTAAATACACTGACCAAACTGGCCCTAAACCTCTGAAATTTCAGCAGAAGTGGGAATCAGGCGGAGATTAACTGCAGGATCCCAAATCTTGGATTAGTAGTTCTAGCCGACTGCTCCGTTTAATCTCAGCCTCATAAGATTTACTGCGTTCTTTGGAATTTAGGATCTTTGGGATCAGTTTGACTTATCAAACCTCTGAAGTCACTTAAAAACGACTTTGGGTTGATAGATTTAATAACTTGTTTTGGGACAAATCCTTCGCAGAGCTTGACATTTTTATCAGGGTTTATTTAGCTTGTGCTCTCATTTTCTAAAAACAGTAGACTAAAGTGATTTTTGAGTCAAGTGTGATCAAACTGTTGGCCCTTTTCGTCTTGTTTGTTGTAAGATGCCTGACCTGGTGGATTATGGTCAAGGATTAACGCTTCAACTGAGTTTAGTGACCGTAAGCAACTCTTCATCATACTGTGTTGGCCATCCTCATCCTCTCTCCATCTGAACTCTTGAACTCTCACTTGTAATAATGGTTTGGTTTTGGTATTAGGAACATTAGAACAACTTCTTATTACAACAACGAAGGTGCTTATTAAAACCCATTAGGGCTGAAGCTATATATTGTATGGATAAAAATTAAGAGTCTACACTACCTGACAAGTCTTGTTGCCCATCCAAGTTTTAGGAACAACAAATAATAACTTTTAGTTGATCATTTGCTATCAGAAGTGGCTTATATGAAAGGCAAAGGCCTCTAGATTACACTTATTTTAAAATATAAGGTGATTTTTATTTATTTAATTAGGACAGTAAGGTTTGACTTTGCTTAGACAAAAGTCTTGTCACTTAACAGAAATAATGTACAGTATTGAACAAAGTCATGGTGCAGTGGGAAGAAGACTCCCGTGAGCTTGAAGGACTGAATCCATACATCTTTGCAATGACTCAATTAACTTATAATAAAGTCATCTGGAATGGCAAAGAAAGCGTTCTTGCAGGACTTCCAGAGTTCTTCAAGATTCTTTGGATTCATCTTCAATGCCTCCTCCTTCATCTTACCCCAGACATGCTCAATATTGTTCATGGGCTGGCCAATCCTGGAGCATCTAGACCTTCTTTGCTTTCAGGAACTTTGATGTGGAGGCTGAAGTATGAGAAGGAGAGCTATCCTGCTGAGGAATTTGCCCTCTCCTGTGGTTTGGTCAAGTAGGAAAAGTAGGAAATGTTCATGGGCCAATGACATGACTACATTGAAAATGGTCTATATGAGAATTTATTAGTCTTGTTGTGGATTAATATTAATATATACTAATCAGTTACACAATTTGATTGGTCTACAGCACTTTCTATTATAATATAATATAACATAAAGCAATTCATCCCAAATTTGCCAAATACTTTTTTTCCGGAAATTAAATGGCCCTGTATTTTGTTGCTGTTGTGGTCTAGATGGTTGCTATGATGATCTCAGTGACTACTCTAAGTTTTCTGGCCTAAGATACTGGTTTTAACATCTTCTGTATTTCCTTCATTTTAAGCATATTTTTTTACCTGTTTTTGTCAGTTAATTCTCTTAAAAAAATAAAAAGGCACTCCTCTCAGCCAGCCAGATGATTGTAGCACAAAAGAGTTACACAACAAAGTTAAGTACTTAGTGTCTGGTTTTGTTCAAGTCTGTAACCCCAAGCATGAGCAATAATAACAATAGTGATGCTTGACTTAGCTAATGCTGAAAGGATTTTACAGTCCAGTGCCATAGAGAGCCTTCTTAACTTCCACAAAGAACCTTTTATCCTCAAGTGCTTTAGAAAATCATCTGTGTTCTGCTGCTTTAAAGAACTCTGAAACCAAAACACTGATCTGAAAGACCTGCAATGAAACTTCACAAATCTCCAAAGAGCCATAAAGCAGCTCAACCAAACATGTTTTTTTTTTTTTTTGCATATCCTTTATTTTTAACCAAAGACTATAGAATACACAAGACATGTCACTTGTATAGTTTTGAATGGGGGAAAATGTAACGATCAATATGGCGAATGAAGTGCTGCCTACTAGTACAGGAGTCAATTCTCAGACTGACGATTCTCAGGAGGAGAAGCTCGGACCAGATGCTTTTATGACAGTTTGGTGGTCAACAAACACACTAGAATCTCAGCGAATACTTGCTTCACAGACATAAGAAATATATCCACATAAAGCTTGAAATCTGTACTTTTAGATGAACCAAGTGCACCTAAAAACAAAGGTTTTTGGTTTTGTAATCTGTATGAAACGAGCGCGAGGTACAGTCCGTCCTGTCAAACGCACATCATATGACAGCAGTAACTACTCAAATGCCCACAAACGTGTAAACCGAGTCTCTGTCATTTCTGAAGGAGATTAGCCATCAAGACCAAGTTGATCAGATAATCATTATCCAGAGGATGATAATGTGTAACACTGCCATAAGTGAGGTTGGTGTCGTGATCTCGTTCCTTTTAAATGCGCATTAGCTCGGGCAACCTGAAAATATGCAGATATTGTTTGATTCAAACGTTTAGAAATGAAACTTATGAGACAGTTTTTGTTTAACCTTATTGGTGATTCCAAATATCTAAAGAAAATCATATGAAGTTTTGGAGAATCTGATGTTTCCCCATTCAGACAGAATGCCCGATCATACTGCCTGAGGGGTGTTTCAAAATGCCGGCTGAGTTAAATGACTTGCCTTAAAGGGACTTCATTTATCAGGAATATCTAAAAACATTATTTATAGGTCAGTGGTCATCTTTAAGGAACCAAAGTCCTTTTATAGCAAGTCATTTCACTCGGGGGCCATCTTTAAACACTTCTCAGGCATGTGCCTATCTCTTTGAATGAACCATCAAATTCTCCATAACTGTAAATTGTGATAGGAATACAATGGGCTATATGCATAGCCAGTGTTTTTCAGCCAACAATGAACTTCCAGTAAAAGTTTCATGTGATTATTTTCAATTTCAAAAGGTTTCTTTTACAGCATCAATGTTGTAATGTAATCCAAATATAATCAGTTAAATAGACTTCAGCATCCATTTAGTTGTTAAAGCGTAAAAAGAGACGAAAGACGGTTTAAATGCAGGCACCGTCATTAGCAGCAGGTTAGCGCAGAAATTCCATTGAAAATACTGGGGTAAAATTAATTTTCATATATTACAGACATGGCATACAAAATTA
Source organism: Danio tinwini (assembly GCA_903798205.1). Lineage (NCBI taxonomy): Eukaryota > Metazoa > Chordata > Actinopteri > Cypriniformes > Danionidae > Danio > Danio tinwini. The sequence goes on from CAIGQZ010001210.1 coordinate 7,554,877, forward strand.
TAATTTAATGCAGTGCTTCTAGTTTAGTCTGAGACCCACTTCTTGGTTTATTTGTTTTTGTTTTTTGAGGAAAAGTTTTGTTTTGTGTTAATAAATTGATTGTGGGATATTGACTTGCCAATTAAATTAGTTCATTAAATCTTTCTAAGTTGAATCCTATTTTCTTATTTTTTTTGGTTGTGTTTCATTATTACTCTTGTGTCTGTAACGGATGGTTTGTTTAAGTTTAGTTTTTGCTATCCGGGGTAATTAATTATGCAATTTTGGCAAGTTATAAACTTGCCTGGCGGCCGAAATCGTATGTAAAATTTGTTAATTCATTCATATGTATATATATATATATATATATATGAATGATTTTTTTTTTTTGTGCCCGAGGTTGACGGTGTAAGAGGGAGATATTGCCAAACGTATTGGCAAAACAGCGCCATTGTGGTCCAGTGGTCAGCACGCTGCTTTACAACGCTGCCGACCCGGGTTTAAACCTCACCTGACTAGTGTTTTTTTTTTTTTTTTTTTTGTCAAGAAATATAATACTGTTGGGTTAATTATGTGTACATTTTTTTTTGTGTGTGGTCACACACCACCGTTACAATATCGTATGTCAGCCAGGCAGTGAAGATTACTGTTTTTTTTTTTTTTTTTTTAAAAAACAGGCCTAAAACGCTTTTTTTTTTTTTTTTTTTTTTTTTTTTTTTTGTATGGGATGACCATTAACCGGAAGCCCTGAGGCTGATGGACTGAATTTCAAAGTCTGTGTGCATAAACCCCATTTCACTAGATTTGTTGAATAACTATTTGGATTTGGACTAGTTTAGATTGATTGGGATGATCCTGTAGGGGGAGCGCATATGCTTAAAATATTAGAAACTCCTATATGGTCTTTTGTAGGACTTGTTTTTGTTCCGCTTCTTTATAAGTTTCAGGCTGTGTTGTCTGTTTATAAAGGCTGCTTGTATTGTTGTTGTGCACGACTTTCTTATCATAAATATTGCTTGTGCAACGCTTTTTCAGCTGATGAGCACCACAACATGCTGCGTTACCTCCGTGCCATTGTGTCATTTCGTAATGCAGAAGTGTGCGTCTTGCGTGTGTTGAGTACGTAAGTTATCTGAAAGGCACATGAACGCTCACGTCATGTTCCGCCGCAGATTGATTGGTGTAACTTCTTGTATACAAAACGTCACTGACAATCCTGTACACGGCGCTAAAACTATCAGAAATGATTCAAATATAGTTAAAATATTGATACTTAAAAAAAAATATCTATACCAAATAAAAGCTTCTGACTATCGATATATCAATACTCGAGCATCGATGTGCACATCCCTAATGATCACATAAAAAGGTTAAAGCGAAAGCAACCTGCTGCAGGACTGTGGGTGCACGAGCGTCACTTTTTCTTCAGTCTATTTAAAAGTGAACCGATCGCACCAGTTACATTTCCAGGCACGGATGCTTGCACAAGGAACCGTTTCTTTTTTTCAACTTTTAAACACTCGTGAGTATCACATCACCTGAAATCAGCCTTGACACGTCAGGATTGCCTGTGTCTCATGCGTATAATCATCCTCTCATTCGGTATTCACCTGCTTTCTTTTTCTCACGTGAACACAGCGTGAGAGCACAAATCACAAAATATGGAAAACTGCTAACTTACTGATATTTTTCAGCATGTAGATTGTTCCCTGTTTAAATCTATATGAGTGACACGTCTTTTGGAGGAACCTGGATGTGTGTGATGTCATATCCAGGTCATTAGAGCTCTGACTGATGCTCGTTCTCAGCCTGAATTATGTGGTCACAGCATGATTGTTACTTTTTACTTTTGAGTTGTTAGAAAGCCTCTAATCAGCTGTGAGCGTTTAGCAGGAATGAGTGTGTGAGAAACAGGAACAGGTGCACCGCTGACTGCGTTTGTTGAATATATGGTTTATGATCTGGGTTATGACAGTGTAAACATGCTTTATCACTTCCTGCATCCTCATAAACCAAAAGGCTTAAAAACATAATAAACAGTGTTTCTTCAATTTCAAAAATGGTCGACGTATTCTGAGAGTGTATTGTTTTTGAGGGGTATAATACATGGTTTGTTTATTATAAAGATGATTATGTTTAGTAGCTGTAAACCACAGGTATATGTGTGTGGTTATGTGGTGGGAGGGAGATGCAACTTTATCTGTAAATCTTTATCTTTGCATCTTTATGCAGTAGTGTTTGCTAAGATGGGTTGGCTCAGTAGTTAGTGATGTCGCCTCACAGGAAGGTCACGGGTTTGAGTCTGTACACTCACCGGCCACTTTATTAGGTACACCTTACTAGTTCGGGGTTGGACCCCTTTGCCTTTAGAACTGCCTTAATCCTTTGTGGCATAGATTTAACAAGCTACTGGAAATATTCCTCAGAGATTTTGGTCTATATTGACATGATAGCATCACGATGCGAACTAGGGATGCTCATTTCGGTTTATTTTACCAACCGACAACCGCAGCTCGTTAACCGAATATAAACCGTTAACCATTAGCAGATAAATATTTAAATATTATTTAATAAAAAAATTTGAGGTTTTTATTTTGTGACACAATATTTTAAAGTACTGATTTATTTTAACATGCGAACAGCAGCATAACAGAACATAACAGAACATCTTCACGCACCTGCAGAGTTACCGATAGCATGGAAAAAAAGAATAAACTAAATAAAAATAATAAAATAAACAGGCCTGCCCTAGATATTTTTCACTTAAATGACCAATTTAGATTGTAAAATGAAAACACTGACTGAATCTTTTTTAAGAACCGGCATTTGCTTATTTTTCCAATCATGTTTGTTTCGTCCGTCATATAAAAATATCAGGCTATTAAATCGATCACTCCACTGAAAATATGAATTTGATTAATGCTTCATTGTTATGTCACAAAACCCCTTTTAACATTATAGTAGAAGTCATTAGTTTAAAGATTGTCATAATGACTTATTTCCTCCGTCTCAATTGCAATCATCTTCAGCGCTGATTTGTGTCAACTCGTCTGTCAAACTGTGACTAGAAATATTCTTCTTTCATTTTGCTTCTTTGATAAAATACGTCTGTAGGCACGTGTGGTTGCTTGTGTTACCATCTCGCAAGTTAACAAATATTTGTTGCACATCAGAGGCCGATCACAGCGAACGCGTTTTTCTGTTCCAAAAATGCGAGGCTCACCGCACCACACTGCCTTTTATGTTGACAAGAAAAAAGAAGCGCGGTGCTCTTTTTTTATGTCACTATAGGAAACGACTGAATCAGCTGGTGTATTGTGCTTGAGTGTTGCTGTCTATGTTGTTATAATTGTAATATACAGAAAAACATTGTGATATTCATGATTTGTAAAGTAATATACCTACAGCTCCGGCTAACTTGAAACTGCAACCACAAGTTTCTCCTCCATCATTAAAAAAATATCCGTCGTCCTGACAACACAAATACTGCAGGCACCTCAACAGAAACCCTGCTCTGCTTTCAATTGATTGAAGAATGAAAAAGACGCGACTGACGTAACACACTATTCCGCTCAGGGTTGAGTTTTATTTCAACCGCGAGCACACAGCGCGCAACAGCATAACAAGAGGCGCGCAGGGCGCATAAGCAAGCAAAAAAATGCCCTTCTCAATGCAAAAAGCGCGCTCTGTGATCGTCCCCTAATGCAGCCAAACTTTAAAAATATATAAAATAATATTTTTTTATCGTTTAACTGATACCATTTTAACGTTACGAACTTATGTTACAAACACACCCTTTCGGTTAACGGTTAATCAGTTATTTTGAGCATCCTTAATGCGAACGCACCATGTTCAGCAAATCTCCCGTTCCACCACATCACAAAGGTGCTCTATTGGATTGAGATCTGGTGACTGTGGAGGCCTATTGAGTACAGTGAACTCATTGTCAAAATATGGCAGAATAAATCGTGGTTCATTCCGCTGTGGCAACCCGTCATAAAAAAGGGACTAAGTCGAAGGGAAATAAATAAATTAATGAATGAATGACCGTTTGCTAAGGTCAACATCACTATTGATTTTTTAGGGGGGGCATATGATTTATGAAAACTGCATAGTAGGTCTGTGCAATATTTATAAAATAAATAAGTTGTATAATATTTTGAAGTGATTTTTACTGTTAAACCATAAACAGCCTGTATTTGTCTGAGCGTTAGAGTGTCCTGAGTGGTTTAAGTCTTTCATAGATAAATAAATATTATTTAATGTCCACCAGTAGATAACACAAATCCATTTCTTAATGAATGATTCAGAGAATCATTAATTGAAACAATAATTAAACAATTCTTTTTCAAAGCAGATTTATTCATGTTTTATTATTTTTTTTTTTTTTTTATAATTATTTTATTGGGGTTTTTAAACTTTAATGTGCAGAAAATTGACGGGAAATAGTTGGTAGCAGAGAGGGGAAGGGTCGGCAAAGGACCTCGAGCTAGGAATAAAACTTAGGTCGCCATGAGCATCATGATGTTACATGTCGGCGCACTTAAACACTAGGCTGTTTGTGCTGACAAGACTCCACAGATTACCCCCCTCCCCTGACGGCCTGCACTCACACTGCATTTTTACCTTCTGAAGCGGAGCACGCTTGCGTCATCACAGATGCGACTGTTCAGTTTAATAGGAAGAGAAGCGCTCTCGCTCAGCACAGTGGAGATTGCTTTAGTTATATCGTTTGTATTATTTTTAGTTGTTTGGGATGCAGTGACACACAGTCAAATATTTTGCTGAACAGATCCCCCACTTTTGACGCTCATAAATGAACATGAACGTCTTCATGCTGCAGGTATTAGAAGGTTTGCTGAAGGTGCAGCTGACGTGCAGCAAAGGGTTTGCATCTTTGATAAACTATGACAGTTTACGCTTATTGAAAAGAATGAATGAATAATAAACCCATATGAAACAGTCCCTTAAAAGTGACGTCACATCTTTGCACTCACTAAAAGCGTACCAAAGCCCAACGAACTGCGCTCTGGCACACTTCCTCCAAAAGTGTCAGGGCTTCCCAACTGAACTATACTAGGGCCTGATTCGAAGCACTCCCACTTGTCAAACGAACCGGGAAATGCCCCCGGGCATGGTTCAGGTAGCCTAGTGTGAGTGCACTCTTAACTATACCCTATCTTTTTTGGCATGTTTTGTTTGTAACTTGATTTTTTTTAGTCTCCTTCTGACTGCATTTAGACTTGTGATACACTTTTTTATTTGTTTTCTTTTGTATTTTTGCAAAGATTGTCAGATCAAAAAATCTAATCAGATCTAATAAAGGTCATAATATTTGCACACTGTTAAAAAAACAATTGCAATATTATCATAGACTCTAAAAATCACACATCCTTACTAAATAAAATGACCTAAGCAACCAACCCTCACCCTCTTTTGTTTAAACATTTTCTTCAGAGGATCTACTTGTAAATGTTTTTGCTGACTCTCAATCACACACACACGCACAGCAGTCTGGGTTCATTATGTGTGTATTGTGTCGTGAGGGTGGACAGGGGTCTGGAAGACATTATTAAGGACAACTGAATTAACAAGACTCCCCCTCTCAGTACAACACCCCCAACAGAGAGAGAGGTTAATCCCTCTGGCACACACACATACACGCACGCGCACACACGCTTTTATATTCACTGCAATAAACAAACACATACACCGGGTTAAGTATATGTGTTCAGCACACCCCGCTGCTGCTGCTGCTGTTAATGTGTTTGTGAACCACAGAAAGATCAGTCATACTGGGAAAAAACACACACCGTATATACACTTGCGCACATGAGCTTGAGTGCAATTGCGAGATGGTTTTTGTCTGCGGTGTGATCAACTCCCCCAAAACATCTCACTTCCTGTGCTGATAAAACACACACATACACATGCGCACACACATACACACACAGACCAGCCGCAATTTAGGAGACAAAAAAAGCAGATAAGACCCTGAGGGCTTGGTGTGTGTGTGTGTATGTATGTGTGTGTGTGTGTGTATGTGTGTGTGTGTGTGTGTGTGTGTGTGTGTAGCAGATGTCTGGGTCACTCAGGCCAAAGTCCCTCATTAGCATCATAAAGGGTGAACAGCAGAGCCTTTAGCCCCGACAGCCGCCAATGAAGACAGAGGCTTTAATACATTTATTTTATTTTATTGAGTTTTTTTTTTTTTAAGAATTTTTATATTTTATATGTTTTGTTTTGTTCATTCAGTGTAGAATTTATTTATTTATTTATTAGTTTAGTTATTATATTGTTTCTGCTTTATATTGGAGTTGGGGGGGGGGGGATCTACTTCTAAAAGACTTTATTATTATTATTTTTATAATTTTTTTATTATTTAGAGAGCTTAATGTGCTGCAATTTTAAGAAAACTCATGCAATTACAAAAACACCAGCAAAATTAAGAAAAGATCTCACAACACAAACAAGTTAATGAAATGCCTGCATTCTGCTGTGCCGTGACTATTGCTCAGTGAAGTTGTAGGTGATCTTTGAAAGGTAAGTTTTGTTTGTTGGTTTGTTTCACATCCTGATTTCCTAAGTAGCCGGGTCTGTCACGTTTTGGGGTCTCCTTGAGTTCCGAGCTATTTCAAAGTGTTGTGAGAAAATGGAGGGGGTTTTCGTCATTTTGTTTTGTGTTGTGTGAAAATGCAGCACGTTTTTGTAATTTGCATTGTGTGTAAATGCAGCGCGTTTTCGTAATTTGTTTGCGTTGTGTGTAAATGCAGAGCTTTTTCGT
>CAIGQZ010001210.1:7571270-7587987 GCA_903798205.1 Danio tinwini
TATATATATATATGTATGTATGTGTATATATATATATATATGTATGTATGTGTATATATATATATGTATGTATGTGTATATATATATATATATGTATGTATGTGTATATATATATATATATGTATGTATGTGTATATATATATATGTATGTATGTGTATATATATATATATATGTATGTATGTGTATATATATATATATATGTATGTATGTGTATATATATATATATGTATGTATGTGTATATATATATATATATATGTATGTATGTGTATATATATATATATGTATGTATGTGTATATATATATATGTATATATGTATATATATATAATAATGATTATATATATATAAAATGTAAAAAAATATTTCCTGCTACCATTTAAGCTCTGTTGAACACGTTCTTAAACACCACTGATTGGCCATTGTGTTCACTCGCTCAACAGACTGTGATTGGCCGTGATAGTCATCAGTTCAATGTACTTAACCGCTGTTCACCAAGAAGTGCAAACACAAATACAGGGACACTTGAGAGTTTCAAAGTTGTGTCTGATGACCTTCTCAGCCAATCACAGTCACAATGAGCAGTGTTTAAGTATGCGCTCAAATAGTAGCAGAAAATTACTATTTTTCAAATTTCATTACCGATTGGTACCAAAATGCCAGTATCATGACAATATTAATAAGTCACATGGATTAATCTGTTTTGATTGGTCCATTACTTAAAGTGCATATCTGGAATGAAACCAAAATTAGAATATCTATATTTCAGCTCCAAGAAGAATCATGTGACGCTGAAGACTGGAAAGTTCAGCATTGCAGCACAGTTATTTATTACATTTGAAAATATATTATGTCAACCTACAGCTTTTTATTTTACAATATTTTTACTTTTACTTTTGATCAAATAAAACAGCCTTGAAACTGAATGCAATCAAAACCATTCAGAAACATAAAACTCTTTTAACCTTTCAACTTATCCAACAACACACCTCTGAGGTGGTTTCTCTCCTCCTCACTTTCACTCTACACCCTAAAAACACTCTGGCTGTGTGAATTCCTCTGCGGGGCGGCGAAATGGTGTGAACGTTACTCCTCCTGGAAAAGCTTCCTGTCATCATCTGTCAGCACCAGAGATAAGAGCGATCACATCCGGCCATCACACATCACACAAGACACAAAACGACGGAAGAGGGAAATGGAGAAGGATAAACAAACCATAGTGTTGAAGTGCTTCACATCTTATGCTTCCATCAGACGACACTGCGGCACTTTAAGATGTTTGAGAAGTTCATGTTTCTGCGATAAATGTCAGTGTGAAAGGACGAATTGGTCACTATTGAAGAATGATGAACCAACATGCAACGTGTCATTTTTTTTTTTCTTTTTTAAATGTATCCTTAAAAATAAGTTTAAGCTATTTATCAAAAATCTGATGTTTTTAATGTAATTATTTATTTTGTAACAATTCTTAGTCAAATTTAAAGTTGTTATTGAAGTTATTATTATTTAATATGATCTTAGCTATATTGGCATTGCCGTGAAATAGCCATAAGCAGGGCCAGACAGAATCTGCGGACATTTTTTGCTATTTCTGCAGAATTATTTTGGGAGTATCATAACTAAAACCTTAATATGTGAAATAAAAAATTATATCTTTTTAACTTTTATTCAATGTTTAAAATGCAAATCCAATTAGATTAAGTTTATTTGGTAAACAAAGCAAGTCTCTCATTGAATATATCTATTAAAAGAAAGAAAATATTACCGTACAAACTGTATTGTACATAAATCAGATGAACATTTTTATATTAGTCAATAATATTACTGTATTTAATTTAACCAGTCAAACTCCGCGGACCCGGTGGCTGGTCCGGTGACATCATCGACTTCCCCTTTTAATTTTTAAAGGTCGCAGGTTGCGCAACACCCCGGAAGTGGCTCCGTTTGAGAGTGTAGAAGCTATATTTTATGCACATATGCATCACTTTGGTTTTTATTTTACTGTACAAAAGTTATTTACACTTAAATACACAGTATACTGGATACCAGAGCTGGGTATTGAACATTGGCTTATTTTCATATCTTAAAGTCATTGACTAATTTTAATATAATGTTATGATGCCTAAAATGGAAAGGAGATAAAATATGTAAACTCATGTTCCTATAGTTATTATCATCTAAAACAAAGCAAGAGCAAATATGTACTATTTAATATGAATGATCAAAAGTTATTTTCCCAGTATTCAGATGAATTGCAATTGTTTGGTCAGAAAACATGATAGAGATAAAAATATTTTTCCTAGTGTTTGCTGCCCTCTGCTGGTTTCAAGCAGAACTGTCTAGAGAAGCTAAATTATCTAAATAGATAATCTACAGCCTTTTAAAAAATCATTTTAGAATTTTTTTTTTTAAAGCGCCCAATGTTGAAGTGGTTCATAATAAAACAGAAAACATATGAAAATATTATTTATTACTTTCAGCAGTTTCTTATGTAAATTCAAATGGTTTTCTATTCAATTACACTGGAATTTTTCATTTATAGCAATGCAATTGGATATGGAAGGCTTTCAAAATTTGGTAGGGGGAAATACATAAAATGGTACAGCACCTCTCATCAGTTGGAATACAATAACTTTTGCATAGATTATGGTAGAGACATTTTTCTTTTTTCCTCTGATTACACACATGTGCAGGAACCACCAAAATTATTTACAGCAACATAGAGCACACAGAACCTCAAAGGTACACTTTCAAATTTGAGTTTATAAAAAAAATACAAAAAGCGCCTCTTTTTTTAGGTGTTTATTATAACAAAGACAACATATACAGTTATTTTAAATACTTTCAATTGTGTTTTATGAAAATTCAAAGGGTTTTCTTTAAAATGATACCAAATTCTTGCATTTACACCTCTGCATGTGGATTTGGGAAGCTTTTAAATTTGGGTAGGCAAAATCCAGGGGGGAAATCCCAAAATAGCACTAACCTTTATTAAGTAAATAGCATTAAAATAGCATTAACCTTTAAAAGGTTAAAAACTAAATAAATATAGATTTGCACACATTTACTCGAGTAAATAAACAGAATTAATGATGGGCTAAAAAATCTGCGGAATTCTGCACGCGCAGATTCCATGTGGGCCTAGCCAAAAGTTTCTAATGTGGCAATAAACAAACAAAACGTACAAAAAAACTGCAAACTGCCCTTATCTCTCTTAAAAAAAAAACACCTTATTGAGATTAAAACAAGCAATCCAAATAAACATGCAACACCAGAAACCAATAGCTATCTGAATTAGCCAGTCAACCAATAAGGTGCAAAAAACTATATACAGACACTGCACTACCTGACAAAATCTTGTCGTCGATCCCAGTTGTAAGAACAACAAATAATAACTTGACTTCTAGTCGATCATTTGGATAAGTGGCAGAAGGTCGATTTTTCTGATGAATCATCTGTTGAACTGCATCCCAATCATCACAAATACTGCAGAAGAACTATTGGAACCAGCATGGACCCAAGATTCTCAGAGAAATCAGTCAAGTTTGGTAAAGGAAAAATCATGGTTTGGGGTTACATTCAGTATGGGGGTGTGCGAGAAATCTGCAGAGTGGATGGCAACATCAACAGCCTGAGGTATCAAGACATTTGTGCTGCCCATTACTTTTAACATAACTGTTAAATTATTAGTTGTTCTTATACCTTGGATAGGCGACAAGACTTTTGTCAGGTAGTATATATTAACCATAGAGCAGACCAGAAAACATATCACACTCACCTTGAGGTCATACAATTTTACAGTGTGTTTTTGTGCTCTGGATCCAGGCCTTTATAGAAATGTAAAACATTGCAGATTTATACTGGGTTTACTATTTTGTTTGGACAAATGAATCTAAAAATATCCTATTCATTTTCAAAGTGGTCATTTTGACCTCAAGAAACCTAAACATTGAATATTTTGTTCACACCTTTAGAACAACCACTCCTTTGTGTGCTTTAGAAAGGTTATTTAGGTAAAGTCACAGAATTTAATGCCCCTCAGATGAATGAACATTTTTTATAAAAATAGGAAACATCCATCAGGGTCACTCTGACCGTATGGGACCCTAAAGGGATAAACATCATATAGTGCTAGGCAATGATTTTAATTTTGGGGCTTAAATGACAGAGTTTATGGAGCTAATTTAGTACACTGTGTATGTAGCTAAATTTATTAATAATTTTTTTTAAATAATTTATTTGACATTGTTTGGGGAACAGGGCAACACGGTGGTTACTGGTTAGAACTGTCGCCTCACAGCAAGAAGGTCGCTGGTGGGCCAGCTGGGCCAGTTGGCGTTCCTGTGTGAAGTTTGCAAGTTCTCCCCGTGTTGGTGTGGGTTTCCTCTGGGTGCACCGGTTTTCCACACAGTCTAAACACATGCGCTATTGGGGAATTGAATAAGCTAAATTGGCCGTAGTGTATGTGTGTGAATGAGTCTGTATGGATGTTTCCCAGTACTGGGTTGCAGCTGGAAGGGCATCCGCTGTGTAAAACATATGCTGGATAAGTTGGGGGTTCATTCCGCTGATGAATGAAAGGGACTAAGCCGAAGGAAAATGAATGAATGAATGTTTGGTGAACAATGCATTTACATTTACTGTCTTTTTCAGAGATCTGGCAACACAAATGAGTCCAGATGTGCTGCTTTCCCTGTGAATTGTTTTTTTTTTTTTATTTGAACCTCGCTTACTGAAGACAACTGATAAACATTTAAATATACTATTGACAACTGTTCTGTACACACTACATGGAATTTCTGTAAATGTGGTTGCCACTACCTCTATTTTTCAGCTAAAGTTCTGTTTGTGTACAACAAATTGACATCTGAATTTAAATGCACTGTGCACATGGTCAAAGTAACTTCTCCCTCTTCAATGACATCTGATTGGTATTTTCCTGACATGAGGGCAGAGTCAACCTGTCACTCACATGAGATCCACCAATAAAAAAAAAAATACCATCCAGTCAATTAGGCATGAACAAAATCAATTGCATTTTTTTTTCATTCCGCTCATCATTATAGAGAAAATAACTGCATTTTCTGTTTCATTCCGACTTTAAAAACAAATCACAGCCACTTCCCCCTCTCGTCATCATGAGTTAGAGTATTTACACAAGTACACACTGGATGATGCTAATAAATCAGTAATTATTCTGCATAATTGAGATTATATAATGTTATTATTATCATTATTGCTTTAGTGATTAAAGACCTCATAAAACGGTTTGACAAATACAATTTTCTTTTCTGTGTTAATGTTTGGATGTTGGGCGTTTCAAAAACAAGTCATTTGTTTTAAGCAGTCGGTAGGCTTTTGTTTACATCGCAGTCATGAAGCATGATTTACTGCTTGCTATTAGTTGGTGGCAGGTGGTGTTGGGGGAGGGATTTTCTCATTTTAGACTGCATTTGTGATGTTTTTTATACTCAGTTTGTTATTCACAAACAGTTTTCCCAGCAGAGTGCGCAATTTAAATGCGCATACATGCTAAGGTTTATTTTGTCCATGTTTAAGATTATATACTACTATATAGATTGAGTAAAATTAGATTAAGATTGAAATAAAAATAATGTGGTTTCTGTAGTTTAGGCTGGCAATATTTTTTGTTTTGTTTAACAAGGATGCATTGATTATTATTTTTTTAAAATATTTTTTATTTTAATATGTATGCATGTACAGCGTGTGCATGTATATGCATATGTAAGGACTATTGGGTGTGATTGTGTAGATATATGCATATATGCTTTAATCTGAGTATATATATATTGTTTATTTTGCTTTATTTGTCCATACATTTGTTTATTTGGTTTATTTTACAATGCTTGTTTGATTGTTGTTTGTGAAGCGCTTTGAGTTGCATGTATGTAGGAAAAGTTTTATACAAATAAAATGTATTATTATTATTATTATTATTATTATTAAATCTTGCATTTTGTGTCCTGAGGTGTGTTTGAAACATGCCTCGTGCTGTTGTTGCCCAGTAATGCACAGTAAACATTTTGGGTCTCATGTTTTTAAAATAAAAGTCCTACATACATAGTAAATATATACGCTTAAAATAACTAAGGGAAGACAACTATCACTGTATTAATAGAAAACATTGGGCTTGAGGCGTGCATAATAAATCTCAGAGCTTTTTTTATGATCTCAGAGCTGCATATGGGTTGTGTTTTTTTGATAACATCAGGTCCGGTTGAATTATCTAAAGTAGGCGTACATGCAAATGCAGAGGGCGTGGCCCGTGAGTCTCGTCACAGTCTGTTTTGTCCTCTAATTGGCCCCTACACCTGTGGAATTTACATGAGAGCAAGGATACAGTGGTGTCTGCGGCTCACAGTATACAAATCTCCTTACACTGATCTTTTATTATTCTACTATGCTTTGTTATACCCAGGTTTTCATTATAGGGGCCCTTTAAATATTCTTGGTAAACGTAATGGCTCGTTTCCACTGACTGGTACAGTACAGTATGGTACGGGTCGGTACGGGTCACCTTTATCAGGTTTGCGGTTCCACTGCTAAAAGGGTACCAATGGTACTCTTTTGGTGGGCGTGGTGTACGACAGAAAGTTGCTGTCAACGTCATTTTCGCTCGAGAAAATGTCTACAGTAAAGCTGTACGAGTGGCTGACATATCATATGAGAAGCACTTCTCACAAAACAGATGCTTTACACACATAAATACTTCTGTATAAATGTTTATTACTAACTTTTCTATGAACATGAATTGATTATAACTGCAGATCAACAACGAAATAGCCTACATTAAGGTCTGCAATTATATAAAATAAATAAATAAATGCAACATATATGTACACATACAGACCCTTACAGTCTCCACCACTAACAGAAAAACTACACACAGCATACATTTAGTCCTCATTTAGGTTCAAAACTGCAGGAAATATAGCCCAGTCAGTGCAGACCTCTTATGACTAAATGTGTTTTTAATCTTTAGCAGCACGTGTAGCCTCTTGTTAGAAAGTAATTCCATCATTCAGAGTTCATAATAGTCCAAAAGGTGATGATAATAGTTAAACATGGCAGTTTGTTCACGAAAAAATCATGTGCTCATTTTTTTCCAGCTTCTCCTTTTGTTTTTTTGCGCATCTCACTCGCGTTTGTCAGTTTCTGACAGGATCAGGTTTCAAAAGCACGTCAATAATCAAGCGCACGTTATTATCGTCAGCTCAAGAAGTTTGTTATTTCAGATATAGACGTGCAAGCAAAAATGCAAAACCGCTCGCACTTCAGACTGGCTTGTAAAAAACTACGGGACACAAGGTACAATTTTTTATTTTTTTTGGCTTTGTGGCTGTTCATCAAGACGACAACAATGTTCATTTGAGCCCAGATGCTCAACAGGGCTCGTTATTATATGTATATATAGTCTCTCGGCTGTGTATGAAAACATGGCGGCTCCTTTGTTTTTTTTATTCTGGCTTGTTGCGTGAGCTCGTGACATATCTCTGTAAAGCAATAGCGTTCAGCTGCGCGTCTAGCTCTGCCTTTGGGACCCTTTTGGTACACTTTCTCGTGTTTGGTACCCTTTCGAAAGGGTGCCGAAAAAGTGGTACGGTACGGTTCGGTACGCCTTTTGACAGTGGAAATGGCCATAAAAGCATACCGACCAGTCAGTGGAAATGAGCCATAAGACTTCTCTCAGAAACATTTAAAAGTGTTATTGACTCCAAATGTTTGAATGGTAGTGTTTGTGTATCACAATTGAATGTGAATGTTGTATTATATGAAGATAGGGAGAATGTTTATTTTTAAACATAGTATTTTCAATAACTATTTTTTGGTGTGTTTGACATGGTGACCGTACATAATATTTATCTACTTGTTTTGCAAGATACTAGTATTCAGCTTAAAGTGCCATTTTAAAGCTTAACTTGGTTAATTATTGTTAACAAGGTTAATAAGGCAACTTATTTGACAGCTTTAGTTTGTTCTGTAACCTACTAAAAATATTTTAAACATTTAAAAGCTGCTTTTATTCCAGCCAGACTGAAAGAAATTGTACTTTCTTCAGAAGAGAAAATATTATAGCTAATACCCTAAATATTTCCTTGCTCTGTTAAACCACAGTTGGGAAATATTAAAAAAAGAAAAGAAAACTTCATGAGAGGGAGACTAGTTTTGCTTTCAGCGGTATATGGCCAAAGCAAGTGACAAGCCTTATACAGTACTTCATCATGCAATTACACAACCTAAAGCACATTTGTCTTGTGTGTTTCTCAGCCTGAAGTTGGAATGTGATAAACTGGCGAGTGAGAAATCCGAAATGCAGCGTCATTACATAATGGTGAGTATAAAACATGCACAATGGATGTTTTTAGAGCTATACATTAGACCATTATTTATTATGCTATTTCTTTCTGTGGTATTTATTATTCATGCATTTTAATTGTCTTTGTTCTCGAATGAATAAGCAGTTCTTGTTTTCACATTTGTGGTATTTTTAAAAAATTGACATTGTTGCATCATCTGAAATCAGAATAATGGGCTTTCTATTGATGTATGGTTTGGGAGGATTGTTTGGAAATCTGGACGTTTTTGAATATAGACGTGACTGAATAACATGCTCAACTTAATTGTGACAGACGTCAAATTGTAGCTAAAATGAAAAAGTAAAATAATAGAAATATCATGTTTCTAGTATGAATTAGCATTATGCTAGCATGTTTCTAATATAAACTAGCCTGTTGTTAGCATGAATGTAGTATTGCTGTTATGTAGTGTTGCTAGTATGTTTCTAGTATGGATCAGCTTGTTAGTATAGATTGGTATGTTGTTAGTATATCCAATGTAAAGTCAATGGCAGTTGACAATGAATGTCTATGGGTCAGATGCTAGGGTGTCGTAAGTGGTTGCTGGGGTGTGGCTAGTAGGTTGAAAGCTCATCAGTGATTGGCAGATTGGTAGTCTGAGTTAAAAGAGTGCAACCTTAAGTCTGTATGACAATCTGGCATAAAGTTATGAGGTCACAAGGTTTGGTCCAATGTTAAGTCAATAGGACTTTTCAAAATTGAAAGTTGAAAAAAGATATAGCAATCCGAGTCAGAACAGTCTGGAGGTTTGGAGTTACTTTGGTGGTTGTAGTATCAACAGTCTAAAAGGAGATGCGTTCGTATAGAGCCCCTGTTATACATTAAAAAGGGTCATATTTCGGTTTTATGGGTCTCCAACAGCAGGCTGATCTGCATGCAAGGTAAAAAAACACTTTCATTTTTACCTAATTATCCCAGCGACTCCCATATGAATCGTTTAGCAATTCATTTGTTCCCAAACCCCTCCTTAGCGGTAAGCTAATCTGCGCAAATTGGACAGATGACAGGCCTGTTGCCATTGGTCGACAGCGTTCATCGCGAGACAGTAAAATGCCCAGCGCAGTTTATCAAGCCCCTGGGTCGCCAACATTGGTATAGGATCCGATCGCAGCAGACGCCCGAAACACGCTTCAAAGTAAACTTACTAACACCACAGTAAACTACCCGGTTCTCAACAGTGTTATTCAGACATCTCAGTGCTGAAAACAGTGCAGTTAAACACCACAAACCCATTTAAATCCATAAACAAAGCAGCTCGCATCGCGTCTTCAATGTGGCATTAGACGCGATATGGGAATATAGAGTTAACCTGATACAGTACAAGCGGTTACAAGTAACAACACAATTAAATACATACAAGCTAGAGAAAACAAGGAGGCAGCTATTTACTTACACTTATGAAATGTGTCATGGGCCAGGTCTGATTTCATTAATTATCTTTCTTTTTGCAGCTTTTCTCCCTTCTCAGCTGTAGATCATTTCTATTTGCAATCATTGCTGTGGCACCTCTTGCTGAAATGTTATGTTCTCAGGGCTTACCTGTACTCTGCTTTGCCCAACCAGTGCTGTGCACTGGCCCGAAGTCCAGCATGCCTTTGTTTGACTTGTACCTAATAATTTGTCCTTATTTTGCACGTGTTACGCCTAATTCTGTGACCATCCTATTCTGTGACCCTAGTAGGCGCTGTTCTCACTGTTTGGCTTGAACTCGCTCCCACAGCATACTCTCAGATTAATGCACTGGAATGAACTGTTCAACACTAGTATATATAAAATCTCTTGTATTTCACACAGAAAAATTGAATGTTCTTTAAATGCAAACAGCTTAGTGCCCTTGAGTGCCCAATGTGCGCTGTCAATCACGTGACCGTATGTACGCTGTTTGCCTGTCTTGGGAGCAAGTTCAAGCCAAACAGAGAACTGCTGCTGTGTTAGTGGGCGGGGCCGCAGGTTTAAATTTTGTGAGTCTGCGCGTGCAACCAATATGTTTCGTATCGACGTCACGCCGAAACGGCTAAAGACTTGTTATCAAGATGATTCATTTAAACCACTATGAGTCGACTCTTTTATAGATGAATCAATAGTTTTAAAAACTGTCCGCTTTCAGATTTAGGCTTTACCTGGATGTTTCACTTCACTTAGAGCTGTTACACACTACAAGGAAGGTCAATTTCAAAAACCCATAATAGGGGCTCTTTAAAATATTCTAAGAAGAAGAAAATAGAAGAATAATAAGTTTATGTAGTATAACAGTATGTTGGCTTTCTCAAGCCACCATAATAACAATAAAAGTGATGTAACTTTAAGCATCCTGGTGGGCAGGATGGTAACAGATAAGAAATAAAAAAAAAATCAAATATTGGGAAAGAAGCCTTTAAAGTAGTTCAAATTAAGTGCTCAGCATTACTAATTAAAAATAAAATCGAATATATTGACCGTATTCAAAATGTTCTTATGGAACATTCTTTACTTAACTAATTAGTTAGGCATAAAAGATAATAAACTTGACTCATTCAGTGTGTTTGTGGCTATTGGCAGCAATATACCCAAAATAAGAGTCACATTGATAATTGTTCTTCGCTTTGCAATGTTTTTTTTATTTATTTGGTCTGTCTGTAACCCCCGTGGGCATCTGCAGTAATTCGCACACAAGCCTCTCATTGATCAGTTGTGTCGCGGCTCATAAATGTGCACAAGCATATTGACGTCTTGCTGTTGGATCGATGCGAAAGTGTGTGTGAAACAGATGTGTCTGAGCAGCAGCGCAGAGATCAGAGCTATATCTGATGCTGGAGCCCACAGCAAAGCCCCTGGCACTGATCTTAAATCAGTCTGAGCTTTCAGGAAAGTTAATAGATAAAAGCTAAATTGATGTCTTTTGCTCTGCCTCTGTTGCTTGAAGATATCTATGTGGGTGACTCTTTTCTTCCTACATTTTAGAGCAATAAAATATATTTTAAGCTGTAAGCATGGTCATCATTAGGCATTCATATAGTGCAAAGCAGCAGCAGCTACTTTAAGAGTTGAAAAAATACATAAAGACAAGACTAAATTAATACTTGTGGTTTTTAATGATGCAAATCATCTTATGAAGCAAATTTGATTGTTTAATAATTTTCTGTTTCTCACACAAACTGCGTTTCGCTTCGTAAGACCTCAATAAACTTTTAGGAGCCACAAATATTAATTGAATCAAAATAAATTACATTATTTACCCAATCTTTACTTGTTTCAAAAAAGGTTCTTTCTTCTGTTGAACACAAAAGGAGATATTTTGAAAAATGTTAGAAACCTGTAACCATTGGTTTCAATCAGTCAAAGGTTACAGCTTTTCAACATTTTTCCAAATATCTTCTTTTGTGTTCAACAACCGTATATTGTTAAACTAATTTCTGACTCAATTTATTGTTTCTTAAAGGGATAGTTCACCCAAAAAATAACATTTACTCACTATTTACTCATTCCCAAATGGTTCCAAACCTTTGAGTTTTTTCTTTTGAACACAAAAGAAGATATTTTGAAAAATATTAGAAAGCTGTAATCATTGACTTCGATGGTGTTTGTTTTACCTGCTATGGTAATCAATAGTTACAGGTTTCCAACATTTTTCAAAATATTTGCTTTTGTGTTCAACAACCATATTTTGTTATGAATTAATTTCTGACTCAATCATTGTTTCTTCAAGTCATAGTTTATCCAAAAAAAAATTATTTACTCACTATTTACTCATTCCAAAGTGATTCTAAACATATTTGAGTTTCTTTCTTCTGTTAAACACGAGAGAAAATATTTCGGAGAAAGCTGAAAACCTTAGATATTAAAAAAAATGTTGAAAACCTGTAACCATTGACTTACATAGTATTTGTTATACCTGCTATGAAAGTCAGTGGTTGCAGGTTTCCAACATTTTTCAAAATATCTTCTTTTGTGTTTAACAGGAGAAAGAAACTCATAAAGGTTTGAAACAAGAATGAGTAAATGATGACAGAATTTAAATTTTTGGGTGAGCTATCCCTTTAACGACCCATGTCTCTGAACAATTCTTCTTCCACTTGTTTTAATTGCGGTTGGCAACACAACGTGGCATCTCTCTGAACGATGTGATGGGTAAAAACAGCGATCTTATTTGCTGCCGCTTCCATCGGCGCTTAAAAAGTTGAGCAAGTCCCAACTTTTGCAACGAGCAATGCCACTGAAGCGGCGCAGACGGATCCACAATGCAGTTCGGCAACACCTGACGTCACCCATTCAAAGTGAATGGAAAGCGTTGAAGCTGACGCCCCATGTGAATGGGGCGTTACAAAGGCTCACTTATGTACACTTTGCGTTTACATAGGAGCCTGCGTTTGCTGTTTTATCAACACAAATGGTTGTAATAACGTTAACAAAGGTGAGGGTTTTATACAACGAAGATTTAATAGCGCCAGCTCCGGGCCGCAGCGCACATTACTTGCGGGCTGATCCGGCTCGGATGCAGCAGCGTCGGCTTGCTAACGGCCGCCACATCTGGCCCGATTCACTCGGGCCAGATGCCTATGGACTCACTGCTTGAGTCAATCGAGCCAGATGCGGCGGCCATTAGCGAGCCGACGCTGCCGCATCCGAGTCGAATCGGCCCGCTTGTAATGTGCGCGAGTAGGTACAGCAGACGGAGTCGGGCTTAGGTGCAAGTCTCCAGCAGGCGAGAGTCTAGCCTTGGGGTGGGCAAACTAGTTCCTAGAGGGCTGGTGTCCTGCACAGTTCAACTCTAATCAAACAGACCTGCTTATAGATTTCTAGTGATCATGAATCTGATTAGCTGATTAGCATGTTCAGGTGTTTTTGATTAGAGTTGGAGCTAAACTATGCAGGACACCGGCCCTCCAGGATCAAGTTTGCCCACCCCTCGTCTAGCCGGAACTGGCCTGAGTGTATTTTGCTGTCTGGGTGGTTAGGCGTGTATCAGCAAACTGATAAAGCCCTGACCTTACCAAATATACAGTGTTCCCCCAGATCCTGTATGTCAGAAACTATAGTTTACTGCTGAGTAACTCATTTTATCATGGTAAAATAACACAGAAATGGAATAATAACACTTCAGTCTCCTGCCGAAGCTCAGACGTCTGCTTTGAGAAACTGTCAATCACAGCTGTCAATCACGATGACACGCTAGCATTAAATTACTGCTCAAAACATACTCTACAAAAATGAAGATCTGCACCTATATCAGCTGATAACCAGTGCCTTAACTGACCAGAACCATCTTTCGGAACATTTTATTGCAAGTGTAATTCATTTTTTTTATTTGGTCTCATGTCTCCTTCATTAACACGGAGGAGGCGGGCTTTATGACTTGTACTGCATCCAGCCCCCAGGGGGCGATCTAACGGCCGAGACCTTTACTCAAAAGCAGGCGTGCGGCACACTTGGTTCGAACCAAGTCTTTCTCGTGAAATAATGCTGAAAGCTCAAAGACGTCACGTTGTACCCGCCGGTACAGACATCCAATCTCCACACTGGAATTTACACACTGATCTCATGGCTGTTACACAGCTTTAAATTTTCATTTTAAACCGGAAGAACGAATTTGCTTGAAATAACGCAAAAACAACCAATTTTAGCTAAATATGTGTCCTAAAAGTGTTTTTAGCAACATGGGACATATATATGACTGTCAACATGCGTTTTGGTGTTTAATGACCCCTTAAGGCAGGGCCTTAAAAATGAAAACTAACCCCACAGTTTTTTTGCAGAAAAGTCATTTAAATAACTAGATACTATCACACTGGTACACAGAACTATATTGTGTAAATATGGCTGCAAATGTAAATATCTGCTGATGATCTTTCTTTTTTCTCCAACTGTAGTATTATGAGATGTCGTATGGACTCAACATTGAAATGCACAAACAGGTGAATATCGTCTAAATATTTCCTGCCTCTCATATTTTGCGAATAAGTGAATGCATTATTATTATTATTATTACTATCACTGTGATGCTCTTGAATAAATAGCAATATGACTGTTAGAGTGACAGTTGTGCAAAATCTGCAGTGTTTCCTTTACAGCGCAGGCCTACTTATGGTTTGTGCATATGCAGCGTCCCAGATTCAGACGCTCTCAGCATACATTATCATGACTGACTGCTGCTGGTGTGTTTTCGCGCAGCATCAGCAGTCTGTAAGCGCATCCCCCAGACAACTTATTAATGGCTGTAAACCCATGAGGATGTGCTTGTGTTCTGTCCGCAGGCGGAGATTGTGAAAAGATTGAACGGGATCTGTGCTCAGGTGTTGCCGTACCTGTCTCAAGAGGTCAGAGCAGCTGATTTATTTATGACACACTCTCTGTAATGATTCAGCCTCATTACTGACTTAAATGGGCTGCTGGTTTGTGTCGTGGGTTGCTTTTATGCACTGAAGGGGATTTGTTGGGTTTTGTTTGCTGTGCTCTTTTACCTGAGGAGATTAAGTGTGTGTTTATGTGTGTGCAGCACCAGCAGCAGGTTCTGGGGGCGATTGAACGAGCCAAACAGGTCACCCCTCCTGAGATGAACTCCATTATTCGGGTAGGAACTGCACACTGTTCAACCATGAGGGTTATTGTGTAGGAGTGAGATATTATTGCTGGAATTATTGTTATTAATATATTTTTAATGCCATTATAAATCTTTTAAATCAATTATTGTATACATTTCTTTTTTTGTTCACTTGTTTATACATGTTCAACCTTTTTGGTTTTAATTATTTACTTGTGTGTGTGTGTGTGTGTGTGTGTGTGTGTGTGTGTGTGTGTGTGTATATATATAAAGATGAAGTAGTTAAAGATGAAGTAGTTGTGTTTTATTTAAATAGATTCTTATTTATTTAGAATAAATCATAAATATACATATACACTCACTGGCTAATTTATTAGGTACACCTACTTAGTATTGGGTTGGACCAGAACTGCCTTAATCCTTCATGGCAAAGATTCAACAAGGTACTGGAAATTGGAAATATTCTTCAGAGTTTTTGCTCCTTATTGACATGATAGCATCATGCAGTTGCTGCAGATTTGTCAGCTGCACATTCATGATGCAAATCACCTGTTCCACCACATCCCAAAGGTGCTCTATTGGATTGAGTTCTGGTGACTGTGGAGGCCATTTGATTACAGTGCCACGTTCAAGAAACCAGTCTGAGATGATTCACGCTTTATGACATGGTGCGTTATACTGCTGGAAGTAGCCATCAGAAGATGGGTACACTGTGGTCATAAAGGGATGGACATGGTTGGCAACTATACTCAGGTAGGCTGTGGCATTGACATGATGCTGCTCAATTGGTACTAATGGGCCCGAAGTGTGCTAAGAAAATATCCCCTACACCATTACACCACTACTAGCCTGAACCATTGATACAAGGCAGGATGGATCCATGCTTTCATATTGTTGATGCCAAATTCTGACCCCACCATCTGAATGTTGAAGGAGAAATCGAGACTCACCAGACCAGGCAACATTTTTCCAATCTTCTGTTGTCCAATTTTGGTGAGCCTGTGCGAATTGTAGCCTCAGTTTCCTTTTCTTAGCTGACCGGAGTGGCACCTGGTGTGGTCTTCTGTTGCTGTAGCCCATCCGCCTCAAGGTTGGACGTGTTGTGTGTTCAGAGATGCTCTTCTGCATACCTTGGTTATAACGAGTGCTTATTTGAGTTACTGTTGACTTTCTATTAACTGGAACCAGTCTGGCCATTCTCCTCTGGCATCAAGAAGGCATTTGTGCCCACAGAACTGCCGCACACTGGATATTTTTTCGGACCATTTTCTGTAAACCCTAGAGAAAGTTGTGTGTGAAAATCCCAGTAGATCAGCAGTTTCTGAAATACTGAGACCAGCCCGTCTGGCACCAACAAGCATGCCACATTTAAAGTCACTTAAATCACCTTCCTACCCCATTCTGATTCTATGTTTGAACTGCAGCAGATTGTCTTGACCATGTCTACATGCCTAAATGCATTGAATTGCTGCCATGTGATTGGCTGATAAAAATTTGTGTCAACGAGCAGTTGGACAGGTGTACCTAATAAAGTGTCTGGTGAGTGTATGTATGTATGTATTTATAGGCCCTTGGATTCAGAAGGTCAAGTAAAATATTGGAAAAAAAATAGTTTGCATTTTTTTTCTTTGCACTGATTTAAATCATGGAATGATATTTAGTTTATTTAAAGTATTTACCTGAGGATTTATTTCATTGCAGTCTCATTTATTTATTTAGAATAAATCAGAAATGTATTTATTTAATTAGAATTGTGTATTTTATGTTATGATAAAATAATAAAATTACAAAATACATTTTATATAAATATATGTATATATATAT
>CAIGQZ010001210.1:7596053-7620271 GCA_903798205.1 Danio tinwini
CGATAGTGTTTTAAAACACACAGATTGACCAGTGCACACCCCCTTCCCTAAACCCAACTGATAGTGTTTTAAATGCACAGATTGACCAGTGCACACCCCCTTCCTTCAACCCAACTGATAGTGTTTTAAAAGCACAGATTGACCAGTGCACACCCCCTTTCCCTAAACCCAACTGATAGTGTTTTAAAACACACAGATTGACCAGTGCACACCCCCTTTCCTAAACCCAACCGATAGTGTTTTAAAACACACAGATTGACCAGTGCACACCCCCTTCCTTAAACCCAACTGATAGTGTTTTAAAACACACAGATTGACCAGTGCACACCCCCTTCCCTAAACCCAACTGATAGTGTTTTCAAAAGCAATCCAGAAAAAGAAAAGCCCGCGCGACCGCCTTTGTTTTTGTTTTGTTTTTTACCAGGGTGTCAGTTTTACCACATTCTCACCCTGTTATTTACTTGTTTATTTTATTTCATGTGTTGCCTTTTGTTTGTGTTTTACCTGCTTTCTGGAATCATTCTTCACCGGGCTCTAACCCCGTCGTCACGGTCAACTCCACTCTGCTTCTGAAATCCTCGGAAAGTACATGTTGAGACACTGTGCAAAATGGTAACAGCGGGAAAGCTGTCCACATGGAGGTAAGCGGTCAACTGGTAAGCGAGAAAGGAACAGTGTCATACCTACTCTCGTAGAGAATGCAGCCACACGTGATCTGGCTACATAATTCGCAATCTCCAGAGATGTATATAGGGCTAGGTTTTCAGAATGAGCCTATGTCGGAAAATCAATTTCCATGATTTCAGTAAGAAAATCTTGAACATCAAATCAGAATAGTGTTGGAGTAATGAAGCTGAAAATATGTCCTATTTTGAAATGTATTCAACCAGAAGAGTTATTTTAAATTGTGCATTTAAAAGTCAATGTGACTGATTTTAGTATATTTTTGATCAAATAAATGAATAAATCTTTCAAAATGAAAGCCTTTATAGTACTTTAATAATAAGGACTGTACAGAATAACCATGTTCTATTGAAGGAAGATTCTCAGTCTGGTTTGCAACACGGGTGAGTAAATATTTGTTATGTACATTTGGAAGATGTATCTGGAAATATTTGCTGTTTAAAGGTCTGATAAACATCTTAAAATCTGCTAAAAGAACATTATACATTTTAAACCTCTACGACAATCTAAACATCTATTTAATGTCAGAACATTGATGTCTAATATATGTTTTGCAGATGAGCAAACTATAATAAAAAAGAGCACAAAATCACAGACATCAATATTAAGGCTAATTTATACTTCTGCATCAAGCGCATGCGTATGCTCCGGCACAGCATTTGTGCCATTGCATAGCACTCAGCGTGGCTGATGCGCACCTCTCGAAAAAATATAACTACACATTGCAACGACGTGTAGCGCAAGCTGTGTGTTTGGTCGGCTTGGTAGCGCTGACGAGTGTAGGTGGGACCGAGAGCCAAGCGACTGAGTGAGTTTTAGCTACTTGTACATTAAGGTAGCGTTCAGAAAAAAACAAAACACCCACGAAGAAACTCAACACAGAGGAACATATACACCTACTGCCAGCTCGCGTTTCTGAACTGTTATTGCAGAGCAACACAAACAGCACGCAGAAGTATAAATGCACGGCATGCGCCATGGGTCACAGCGATCACTCCATGCAGAAGTATAAACCAGCCTTTAATGGGTGCTCAGCCAAACAACAAAAAGTACAAAAATATTCATAAAGGCGGCAACATCAAAGCTCCAAAATATCACTTTATCAACTTGAAAGCGTGTGACGTCTCGTCTGATGAAGAGCCGGTGTGCTCGAAACTTCACTTTGCTTTGCGATAGCTTTTTTTTCCAAGTTAGTAAATGTATATTTTTGGTTTTGGTTTTGTCTCCTTCATGAATATTTTTATACAAACGTCTCAGACACATTAAATAAATGTCTCCTTTGCTATAAATAATGCATTTATCATCTGTTAACTAATCTAGCTTTTTAGATGTTTAGCTGAAACCATCGTCTTTGCTGATCCATAAAAAAGGCTGTTTTTACACCATTGTTTCACTTTATACGTGTTGTCAGGAGTCAGAGGAATTCATTTTGTTTTGGTTCTCAAAATTGTCTTGCAGGTTAAATGTCTATGTAATATCCGAAAATTGATGTCTAATAAATGTTTTGCAGATGAGCAAATGTCTAATAAATACATCTTCCAGATGTATACAAAATAAACACATCAAATAAATATATCCTTAATGTAAGATTGAGGTCAGAATTAGTAGTCCTCCTGTACTCCTGTGAAAAAGATTTTTTAATAATGTAAAATGTCCTTGCTCTGTTAAACATTATTTACACTGTCAACATTTTTTGTAGATATTCATACACTCTTAGAAATAAAGCTATGCAAGTTGTCGCTGGGGTGGTACATTTTCAAAAGGTACACATTTGTACGTAAAAGGTCCATATTGGTACCTCAAAAGTATACATTAGTACCTAAACATTTTAAGAGGAACACTTTACTATTTTTAAGGTACTAATATTTACCCTTGAGGTATTAATATGGACCTTTTAGGTACAAATTTGTACCTTTGAAAAGGTACCACCCCAGTGACAGCTCGCGTACCTTTATTTCTGAGAGTACAGTAACCCACTGGCAGCAGTTCGCCAGTATACTGTAAATCAGTTAGGGCAAAAATACTGTATTCACATTTACAGCACCATTTATCTTTCTGTATATGTATTTACAGATTTCTATGTGTATATTTAATGTAAAATATACAGTAATGTCACAATGCAACTTTAAAATACAGTAACATACATAATTGCATGCATAACTGTCCTACAGTAAAATAAAGTCCATATTAAGGTTAAATACTATACAATTTACAAAAAGCGTTTGGAATTCACAGGAGGGCTAATAATTTTGTCTTAAACTGTATGTGTGCTATAAGAAATAATGCATTTCCAAACTATATGAACAAATCCTGTAAATGAATAGCATTGATTAAGCTGACACTATTGTCATAAAATGCAGTTTTTACACAGATGTTTCATTTTTAAGTCTTAAGTGTGTTGTGTCATTAGTCATGAGTATTCATTTTATTTCGGCTGTATGTGTTTGTGTAAAGATTTTTTGAATGGTTCTCAAAATGCTGGTAGCTGTTGACTTGCATGTTATAAACAGTGTTGTGGAGGTTACTTTGGGAATGTAATAGATTACAGATTACAAATGGCCCTATTTAAAATGTAATAAGTAGTGTACCTTTTCAATTACTTTATAAAAGTAAAGTAACTGATTACATCTGATTACTTTTTAAGTTTCTAATGGATATTTTCAAATAAATAATTTCATTACTTGAATTAATATTATATTAATGTAATTTTAAAGTACAGCCACCACTAAACCAGACCTTATTACAAAAAATGGTTTACTGTTATTACAAAATCTAAATTTGAGTTAGTTGTGCAGGGGGATCTTACAATAATAAAATACATCTAAGCTATTTTTGCAGTTTTCATTTTTAAATCGAAGCAACTTAAATCCAAGTCAATCATATCTTAGTGATCAATAAAACTGTCAATGAAGCATATAAAGCATAACTGTTCAGTTCAGTTATTTACTGTAATTAACTATAGTATATAACAGCAAAAAACTTAAAATCCAATCCAGGTGTTACACATTTATAATACTAGTCATTTATAGTGAAGGGAAATATTTAGCAATGAGCATTATATTGTATATATATTTACAATTCTTCATTAATAAATTACACTACATAATGTAGTATCATTAGTGACTATCATGAACTAATAGTAATTACCACAGTATACTTTAGCCTTTACTACAGTAAACTATATATATATATAGACCTCCTCTCTCTGTCATCTTTCCATCAAGCTAATTTCTCATGTTAGCCTTGGTTGGCGACATCACTGACCAGAGCGAGAGGTGGCAGAAACACACCAAAAAGTTTGTTGTCGACCACCGAAAAACAGGTAGAAGAAGAAATCGCCATTCTCGCCGCCACATGGCTTTATTTTCATCAGCTAGACTCTGAATGCCGAATGCACTTATTGATCCGCGATCTGTAAATGTAGCTTGTGTGGACACTACTGCGCTACTTGACTAAAAAATAGTGTCGCTAGTGAAAAGCTATTTGATTTATAAAGTAGCGATGCTACCGCCACGCTACTGAGAAATGTAGATATAGCAGAATAGCAGCGCTTTAATAAATAACCTTAGCAGAAGGTGTCATGCATATCAAAAACAGGCAAAGCAACATTAATATTATTCAACATATCCCAGATTTTTAAAGAAAATGATCAGATGTAACCCCATTTGTAATCTTTACATTTTCGAAAGTAACTAATTTAATTACACAATTAAATGTTTTTCAGTAACTTAACGAATTGCTGTTACATTTATTTTGTAATTAAATTACGTAACGCTGTTACATGTAACTCCCCAACACTGGTTATAAACCACCAAGTACCACAGATTCAGCTTAAAATCGACACGTGAACCAGAAGATGCTGCAGAAGTTGCTTTAATGTCATTATGACGATGTGGTTTCAACTGACACAGAATATTGAGTAGGGGGTGGGGTTTTATTTGTACTTTCCCCTTTTTATTGACTTGCAGTAAACTAAAAGGGGCGTGGCTAAGCATATTCCGCCCAAGCTGTCAAACTGACATCATCCGAGCACTGGCATTCCAGAGCAGAAACAAATGGTCTGACTTTGAGGATTACCTAAAGAAACTGGTTTTTCTCTTTCTTTTTTTTTTATTATTATTTTTTTTACTTTCTTTTAATTGTTCACCTTTAGACTAACAATGTGTGTTAGCAAAAATAAAAACATTGCGAGTTTTGATTTCAAGCGGACTTTAAAACACAAATGAAATCAAAACTTACCATATTGATTTTGTGAGCTCACATTGCTAGTTTTGTGCTGAACAATTCATCTGTGCATGTCATTAAGAAAAATAAAATAGTTTGTTCTCGTAGTATAAAATTGAAATCTGAAAATGCACTGCCTGTTTGTTTTCAGTTGAATTCTCAGATTAGGTCTGTCTGAGGTATTGGGCGTGGCTTACATAATTAACCACGCCCCTCCAGCTGTCAGTTTTGACAACAAACAGAAATGGTGAGCAGGAGGAGTCTGTTAGGTTGTAATAACTCTCCCCAAATCCTTTTCCAGATCTTTCTGAATGAAATGCCTACTTTACTACATCCAATCAGCTCGCAGTAGAAAAAAACAAGCCACGCCCACTGTTTTCTCATTTAATATTGCCTTTTTCTAGGAACTGTCACAATACCAAAATAAAAAATGTAAGGGACGCAGCTTCCGGTTTATGTGGACTGTAATGTTTTATTTAAGTTTAGTCATTTAGCAGATGCTTTTGTCCAAAGCGACTTACAATTGAGGAGGCATTCAGCGATTCAACAAGAGGCAATGTTAACCTACATCTTCAGTGAGTTAAGGGTGAGTACATTTAACAATAAGTCTTTATTATTGTCTTCAGTTTCTCTTCTGTACAGCAGGTGATGCTGTTGCTTTACTGTAGTTCATGATTTACACAATAGTGGTGGTGATGTTGCCTAAATATGAATGTTGTGTGTCAACATGTCATCACTATTAAATTGCATATTTGTTGATAGTCTAAATGGCTTATGAAGCAGGAGTGTTTATGTTCGTGCAGCTTCGTTTGTGTGTGTTATGATGAGCTGAAATGAGTAAATCTCTTCTTCATCTGCTCACATCATCAACCTGCAGGCTTCATATGCACTGTGTTAGTAGCATATATAGAGGGGTTGTTACGTCGTAGATCATGGGGTAAAACCTATACACTCACCGGCCACTTTATTAGGTACACCTTACTAGTACCAGGTTGGACCCCGTTTTTGCCTTCAGAACTGTCTTAAACGTTCATGGCATAGATTCAACAAGCTACTGGAAATATTCCTCAGAGATTTTTCTCCATATTGACATGATACCATCACGCAGTTGCTGCAGATTTGTTGGTTGCACATCTATGATGTGAATCCCCCATTCCATATCCCAAAGGTACTCTATTGGATTGAGCTCTGGTGACTGTGGAGGCCATTTGAGTACAGTGTCATGCTCATTAAATCAGTCTGAGATGATTCACGCTTTATGATACGGCTCACACATTATAGGTTTATAGCTCATGCATTATTCAACAGGTGTATACTGTAAAAATATCGAATTATCGGTTTCCATATTTTGTGATTCTGTTTATTTATGGATGTGAAATGCATTATGGGATGTTGATCTCTGCTCTGTCGACTTTTGATGTTGAAAATTCAACTCTACAGTTTAACAAAGTGACTTTTATTGACCATTTACTAGTTTGAAATTACAGAATGTATACGAAATAATATCTAGAGGAATGAGTCTGCAGAAAATGTGCTGATGTTTATTACAAGGTTTTTGTAGTGTAATATACACCACCAACCCAGACAATATATGACTTTAAACTATTAAAAATGTTCATTAAAGTCACCTTTTCTAACTTCTCAAGGTAAGAAAGATCAAGATCCCATAATGTCATTCAAAAGCGTAAAAAAATGGGGGAAAATAAAAACAAGAATCACAAAATACAGAAAACCGCTGAGTCTCTGATATTTTTAGTATGTGTTTAATTCTACATCTGCATTAAGAGCTTGTGTGGTCTGTGGTGTTTAGAGTTTATTGTTTGATCTTCAGAAGGAAAGATTGTTCATAAATGTCTCTCTCTTTCTTTCTTTCTCTCTCTCTCTCATAGAGTCAGGAATGATCGCTGTGTCTCTTGTCTTCATTTCCTCTGTTTGATGGAGATGTGGCCTGTGGCGGAGCTCTGACATGATATTTCATTAAACTCTTTCAGGGTGTGCGTGTGCATGTGTGTGTGTCACTGTCACTTCTCATTCCTCCACCTGTCGTGGCCAGCCTCCCCCCTTTATTTCTGCCACTCCCCTTTTCCTCTGCTTTTATATACATCTGTACATACAGTTGAAGTCAGAATTATTAACCTTCCTGTTAAATGGTTATTCTTTTCTATTTTGTCTCCAGTTTCTTCCCCAACACATTTCTAATCATAACAGTTTTAATAACTCATTTCTAATAACTGATTTATTTTATCTTTGCCATGATGACAGTAAATAATATTTACTAGATTTTTTCAAGACACTAGTATTCAGCTTAAAGTGACATTTAAAGGTGCTGTATGTAAGTTTTTGACTCTTCTAAAGCATAAAAATACCATAATATGTGTGCAGATATTTCAGAAACATGCTAAGTGAACATATTTGTTTAACTGAAAAACAATGCTGAAGTCAGATATTCTGCTTTGAACCTGTGCTGACATGTCTGTCTTTGTTTTGGTTCATTTAACCAGCTCAATGCCAGTTTAACCAATTATATTTCAGCACCCCGGGTTGCCTTGGTGGAAAACAGCGTATTTCATTCATTCAGTCATGAAAGCTCTCTTAGCATGCATCTGCGACAGAAATGCGACCTCCGGTGGACAGTAGCAGACTATGAAATGAGACGCAGATTCAGTTCTACGTGAGGTTATTAATTGGAAAATAATATAAATATTACGAACGTAAACATTAGGTGGGCAGGTTACATTGTAACCGCGTGTCCTAACAACACGCTTTGTGACGAGATACACAGTGATGAACAATTTGACTGTTTGCACCAGACGAAAGGCAACAGAAATGTAAATACAGCCATTCAGAAGCACAGTATAGTGCACTCACTCACGAAATGGTAAGGTTTATACTCTAATTATTACATATTAAACCTCTTTAACATTATTAAATGCACATGCTGAATCACTGATATGCTTTGGTTTGCACTGACTCACAGCTCTAAAGTTCAATTTCAAACAGTTTATTGTATTTTCAAGATCTGAGGTGAACTATCTGCTGCTGCTTTCAGTAAATGGCAATAAATGTTGCGCAAGATGGCATTCAAACTCACATTATTAGCATTTAACACTGAATAAAGCACATGAGCTGTACCTGAGGTAATCATTGTGAGTTTTCTGTTGTTCAGCGGCAAGAAATAGAAGCCATTTCGAAAATATACATTTCAGGTGTTGGTCTGTACAAATCCTTTAAATATGTACCAATGCTTTCATTTATAGAGCATGAATTAAATCAGCCTTTAGTCTCGATAGTCGCACTGACTCCTGTTGGTCCTCAATCTGGAAGCTTGCGTGTTTTGATCCAGGAATGTAGTACCTAGTTCAACCACTGGGTGTCAAACTTACATACTGCACCTCTTAAAATGGTTTTAAAGAAATTAAAAACATTTTATTCTAGCTGAAATAAAACAAATAAGACTTTCTCCAGAAGAAAAAATATTATCAGACATACTGTGGAAAATTTTATTAATTAGTTGGTAATTCTTTCTCAAAAAATATTTATTACACAGGAGGGCTAATAAGTTTGCTCTCAACTATAAATAGTGCTCAGCATGAATTGGTGATAAAACCCTTAAGATCACAGTCCGCAAATGAGAAAACCTAAATCAATACTGTATGTCGGGGGGAAATGTTAAATAAAATTTTCATAAACTGGAAAAAAAAAAAAAAAAATCCTAAAATAAATGAATTAATTAAATATAATATTAATATAGGCGACACGGTGGCTCAGTGGTTAGCACAGCAAGAAGGTTGCTGGTTTGACTCCCAACTGGGTCAGTTGGCATTTCTGTGTGGAGTTTGCATGTTTTCCCTGTGTTGGCGTGCGTTTCCTCCGGGTGCTCCGGTTTCCCCCACAGTCCAAACACATGTGCTATTGACCTTTTTCTTCAATATGGAAGTGCGCCCGTTTTTGTGATTGTTTTAGAACTTCCGATTCAGTTGTCTATGAGAGAAATGACTAGGGATAATAAACGGCAGAAAAAGGTCAAACTACTCGCTCTACAAACAAGTGTTTGCATGATTATACAGACAAAGCAATGTAATATAATAAGAGAATGTCAGTTTGCAATATCAAGCAGCAGAACGAGCTGTTTTTAATGTCTAAAAATGAATGGAAATGAATGAGACCGGAAGTCTCGGGCCAAAAAGATTAAAAAGGTTGCGCCCACTCGTACGCAGAGAAGACGGTGAATAGGCAGTGGTGGAAAGAGTACTGAAAAATCCTACTTAAGTAAAAGTACCATCACTTGCCTAAAAATGTATTGCGAGAAAAAGTATCTGTTGTAAATATTACTCAAAGTATAAGTAAAAAGTAGCCCTTTTAAAAGTACTCAACACTCAAATAAAGGGTATGCGAGCTGTCACTGGGGTGGTACCTTTTCAAAAGATACACATTTGTACTTGAAAGGTCCATATTGGTACTTCAAAACTATATATTAGTACCTACAAATTTTAATAGGAACACTTTTGTACTTTTTAGGTACTAATATGTACCCTTGAGGTATTAATATGGACCTTTAAGGTATAAATTTGTAGCTTTTGAAAAAGTATAATCACCCCAGTGACTTTGCGTACCTTTCTTTCTGAGAGTGAAGAGTAGTGAGTATTATACTGTGAAAGGCTGATAAATTTACACGTAATTTGTGCATGTGTGTAAACGTAACATTCTGTAGTGCATTTAGTTATTGCCCAGCAGGCACACAATGTCATAAGACGCTAATATTAGGTTAGATTTAGGTTGTGCCGTCAGGTGACCCAAATTCAAGTATAGCCAGCGTCTAAGGATAATGTTATTTTGACGTTTAATAACGATGTTAAATGGCATTAATATTTAGTTGATTTTAGGTTGTGTTGGAAAGTAACCCAAATCCAACGTCAAGCCAACATCTTAAACCAGCGTCATATATGACGTCAAATACTGACATTTATTCATCAGGTACGGCAACCAAAATCCAACATCTGATAGACGTCATATTAGGCATGTAGGTTTGCAAAAGTTAATGTTTTCATACCGCCAAAATTTTCAAAAATGTTTTAACAACAGCATCTCCAGCAGAAAAGATATCCAAAGATGCCATTTTAAATTGTAAATAAATCTGTGTTTTTGAAACAAATGAAGACAGCAGACGTCAATAATTCATTTTTATTATTTGGCCTGGCACGTTTACTGCTCCAAAATATTATAAATGTTTCTCAAAATAAAATATATTGTGTTCAAAGGGGGAAAAACTTAGTTTTTTACACAGACATTTAAAAAGAATATATTTTAGAGCAGTAATCACAATACCGTGATACTGTGAAACCATGATATTTTTATCCTAGGTTATCATACCGTCAGAATCTTATACCGGCCCATGCCTACGTCATATTGGTAACATCCACACAACATCAAGCATCAGACATTGATAATTGGTTGATTTTAGGTTGGACGTTGGGTTCTGACGTCATCCTGATTTTTATTTCCAAACAAAATTCATCGTCCCCACGACGCTGTGGTACAATGCCAATGTGACGTCATGTTGACTTCTTGTGTCTGCTGGAGGTTTGAGGCCATTTCGGCCGTCATACAGTAAACATTCGTCAGTGATATGCATCTAAACAGTCTCTGGGTCATTGTGTGTGATGATTTTGAACATCTTCATGGACACTTTAAATACTTCCAAACAGTTTGCAGCAATTATAAAGTGCACACGTCTTGAGGTAGTTCATTATGATGCGATTTACCTTCTATGTGGGATTTGATTGGACGGGAATCTCAGGATGGATTTTTCTAATCCCCATAGACAAGAAAAATAAAGTAGTGGAGTAAAAGTACAGACACTGCACTAAAGATGTACTCAAGGAAAAGTAAAAGTACACATTTTTAAAACTACTCAGTAAATTATAACTCCTGAGAAAATCTACTCAATTACAGTAATTTGAGTATTGAAATGTTACTTTACACCACTGGCTATAGGTGAATTGAATAAGCTAAGGGCGTACTCACACTATGTACAGTTGCCTTGAACCGGACCAAGTCCCCCCTCCCATCTCCCCCGACGGCCCGCACTCACATTACATTTGGGCCTGGGCGTGCTTACATCATCGATGATGCGCTGTTCAGTAAGCGCTCTCGCTCAGCACAGTGGAGATTTCTTTAGTTACATCGTTTAAGTCGTTTGATATGCGGTGACACACTCTAATATTTCACAGAACAGATCAGCCACTTTTGACGCTCATAAACAATCATAAAGTTCTCGTGCTGCAGGAATTAGGAAGTTTGCTGAAGGTGCAGCTGACGTCCAGTGAGGAATTTGCATCTTTAATAAACTACCAACGTTCATTGCAGTCATTGAACAGTACGAATGATTAATTAATCCATATCAAACAGTCCCTTAAAAGTCACGTCTCGCTTTCAGTTTCGGGCTCAGGCACACATGCACTCACAAGTGAACCCAAGTGAGCCCGATTCAGAGCACTCACACTTCTCAAACGATCCAGGAAACGGGCCTGGGCACGGTTCGGATAGCATAGTGTGAGTACGCCCGCCTAAATTGTCGTTAGTGAATGAGTGTGTATAGATGTTTCCCAGTACTGGGTTGCAGCTGGAAGGGGATCCGCTGTGTAAAACGTGCAGTATAAGTTGTAATATTAATATCTCACATTCAATGATGCAAACATTTACAACTACTTAATTATTAATCACTAAATACTAATCAAAGAATATGCAATTATTTAAATCTGAGACGTTACAGAGAAATCATAGCAAGTCTTAAATTAGGATGAGTGGATTGTCTTTTAGTGTGTGTGTGTGTGTGTGGGTGGGTGCGCACGCATATTTATACAATAATTAAAAGGACAAGAAAAATACATTGTGATTCATTCATTTATTGATTTTATTTTTGGCTTAGTCTCTTTATTCATCTGGGGTGGCCACAGCAGAATGAACCACCAACTTATCCAGCACATGTTTTACACAGCGCATGCCCTTCTGGCTGCAACCCATCACAGGAAAACATCCAGTCACACTCATACACTACGGTCAATTTAGCTTACCCAATTCACCTATTTGGACTGTGGGGGAAGCCGGAGCTCCTGGAGGAAACCCACACCAACACGGGGAGAACATGCAAACTCCACACAGAAATGCCAAGTGACCCAGCTGGGACTTGAACCAGCGACATTCTAGCTGTGAGGCGAGAGCGCTACCCACTGTGCCACCGCGACGCCCTACATTGTAATTACATAAGCAAAATATTACCAATTTAAAACAAAATGGCGTCCGCTAAAATTTTTTTAAGGCTTTTGTTTAATTTTCTTTGTGATCATTATTTAGTGATAAATTAATTAATTTAAAAAAAACTAGCTGTGAAGATTTGAGTCTTTGAATCCATTATTTTAATATTGTGTCCTATAGACGAATTACCAACCTACGTCACATATGACGTCACGGGTCCCCGGTTGCAAAAAGAGACTGGCTGCAATAGTGAACATGTCGTGTTTTGTGGTAGGATGCCAAAATCCAAAAATAGAAAACTTCACTTTTACCCTACATCACACTGCTTTCAATGCCGACTGCAGACGTCTTTGGCTAAAAGGGAGCTGAATGAAGTGACGACCTAATTATAAATGCTGGACTCTGCAGTTCTCATGATATATCAGGTAAGTTCCCGCTATGCTGAATCATATACATTACTCGTTTTTCACCAAAACAGTTACATAATGTTAATTAAACTGCGGACACTGAATGCTAAGAATGAAACGTGAACGTGTAAGTTATTAAAGTTTGTTTAATATTCACACATTCATTCGGTTACAACTTGTGACACACTCTCTATTGTTTACCACGGCACTTTGAGTATTTGGTCTGAAATAACCTGCAAGTGTGACTTGAAAACAACATGAACACTGTTTATTTGACTGAACAATGTTGTACTTTGATAGTCATTGGCTGCTAATATAATTTCGCTATTTAGAGTTTGCAAATAACACGTTTATGAAATTATATTATTAAGGGGAAAGTCTGAATGTGTGAATATAAAACCAACTTTACCTTTATGTGTAAGTTCACATACCCTGAGCCTGCTGTACAGGTGTAGTTCACTGTCAGAATGCAGTTTTGCTGTTGATGATCACCCAGGCCTTGTATGACGTTTGTTCCGTCTTTTTTTCCTTGTCTTTGGCTCGGCAGAACCTCGAGTTTTAGCACGACATAGTTTTGAATCTGGTAATCAGGAAACATTATTTCTTGCACATGACCACACAGAACACAATTGTTGGCATCCAAACACTTTTAGACCTTTAACTTCTCTCTTGTAAAATCCCTTGGAGTTTCAATGAGATTGTACATTTGGGGCTGGATGCTCATTTCGTCTTATTCAATATCCATTGTGAGGGTGCTATCGCAAATGGACCTGTCAGACGAACGCCGCTCACTTTAACATTAATTTTGCCTAATCACTGTGCTTATCACTGGCTGACAAACTGTTATAATACGCTGAACGCATTATGTAAACAATATATAAAATATGTAATCAATATATCTTATTTCTAAGACAACAACAAACTCTGTACCACATCAGATGTCATTCCCTAACTGTAAATGGTAGCGCTCTCGGGTTTTTTCTGCCACCTCCCTGCACGCGCATCCTGAATGTTTACAAACATGGTAATTGGTCTATAAATTAATGTATTTTAGAGAAATGATGATGGATAATAATTATTTTATTTTAAAAAATAATAATAATAAAGCAGAAGGTAATGAACCATTTTGAAGTAGCTTTACACATTTTAAATAGTATTTATTAATCCAAATACACTCGTTTACTATTTCTAAATGACATATAGTTACAGTTTAACATGAAATGACAACAATGGTTTGTTCAGTTCGTGTTCATGCTTCGCTTTGCACATAATATCTCTTTTGTTGTCAGTGGGGATCATTATCTCATCATCTCATAAATATTTACATATGTCAATCCCTCCTTGCACGCTGATTGGCTTCCCGTCTTTATCATGCTGCGATGGCAAACATAAAAGACTTCATTACCCAGAGTGCAACATCAAACGCGCACGCGCTGAACTCCTGCTTCGCTATTGGTGCACATCAAAGCTGATGTCGTGACCCAACGTGGGCCCTCGAATCACTCATTGGCCCAGGCTTTAATATCACTAGCCAATCAGAGTGCATTCATGAAAAGAGACGTTAAGGCTGCAATGTTTGTACATTATGTGCCGTGTTATGATACGAGCGGCTTGCAGCTTTGTTCTCTATCTAACAGCATATCATTACAAACCGCTGAGTTTGGCAAATATATGATGGTGTAATGTAAACCCAACGTAATTTGGTTTCAATCGTACACTCGCTCGCGTTTCTTCGCGTTTTTATCGCATTTATGTAATCTACAAAAGCAAATGTAAGCAGTCGACCTTAAAAGCAGCTCTGGCTCTCCGCAGTTCATATGTCAAACGCGCAGTACTACAGGCGACACCGCTGTGAAGAGCATTTCTTTTTCTCTTCTGATCTCTCAGCATCTTTTCTCTCTCTCTCAGTCTTTTATATATTTATTTTAGATTTTCAGAAATCCAATACACCCCTTGCTGGCTGCAGTTTGGCTCGCTGACAGCCGATTCAGTTCATTAGAATCGGCTCTTTTAGTGATTCGAAGGAACCGACTCGCGGAGCGTTCGTAAATCGACTCACAACTCTTAACGGGATTTAGCAAATTTTAATTTTAAGAAACGTATTTAGGAAATTCACATAATTTACAGCATATTATTAGTTTGTATAGTCATACCCAGGATAGAATTAACATTGAAATTTGAGCCTAGAGATTTTCATATGGCTTATTTTGCTGTTTGTATTTGCAAATAAAATGAGGTCTGTGGTTAAAGAGATAGTTCACACTGAAATGGAAGT
This sequence comes from Danio tinwini, assembly GCA_903798205.1. Lineage (NCBI taxonomy): Eukaryota > Metazoa > Chordata > Actinopteri > Cypriniformes > Danionidae > Danio > Danio tinwini. Next base: position 7,610,898 of record CAIGQZ010001210.1, read on the forward strand.
TTGCTGTTCATTTATTTAGCTACTCGCACTGAAGCTGTTCAATATGGAGGTGTATTTGTGTCTTAAAGGGATAGTTCACCCAAAAATGAAAAGTTACTCACCTTTAAATGGCCACCTTGCCCTGGAAAAGCGAACAAAAATGAATGATTGATTTTTCAGTTTTGGGTGAACAATCCCTTTAAGTAGAGCATTAAAGATTAGCGGGAACAGTGATACTTAATTCATACAATGCAAGTCAGTGTACGGACACTTTAAGAGTCAACAAAAATATATACAGGCCTCATAAAATGAATCCTAGTAGCTCCTGATGATACATTGAGATGTTATGAAGTGAAAAGATTGTTCTGTGTAAGTGAAAACTATATTATCTTTAATCCAAAGCCTCTAAACTGTCCTGGAAGGGTTTAACAAACTTAAAGGGATAGTTCACCATGCTAAAAATTAAAATAAGGGAGTGCGGGGGCACAAAGTAACGTGGGGTAAAATGTAACCGAGTTTTAAGGTATTTGCTCAGGGTTTAGCCATGGCAAAGCAAGTTTATTTGTATAGCACATTTGTGACAATTCAAAGTGCTTTACATAAACAGGAATAAAAAAGACAAGTATAAATAAAAAATGAATAATATAAAAACAGATAAATGTGTTAAAACAGGTTATTTATATAGCACAGTGCTCATTCAGTAAAGGCACAGCTAAACAGATTCTGTGTTTTCAGTCTGGATTTGAATGTGCCTAATGTTGGAGCACATCTGATCATTTCTGGAAGCTGATTCCAGCAGTAGGGGGCGCTGTTAGTAGCTGAAGGTGGATTCACCCTACTTTGATTGAACTCTTAGAATTTCTAGTTTATATGATCCTAAAGATTTGAGGGATCTGTTAGGTTTGTATTCAGTGAGCATATCTGTAATGTATTGAGGTCCTAGGCCATTTAGTGATTTATAGACTAGTTATTATACTTTAAAATCTATTTTTTAAGTACTGAATAGATCTGAATAGTATCTGCGATTTGAGTACTCAGAAAAAGCGCTATATAAGTGTAAGGAATTATTATTATTAATATTCTGGATGTAACTGGGAGCCAGTGTAAAGACCTGAGGACAGGTGTGATGTGCTCTGATTTACTTGTTCTGGTCAGAATCCTGTCAGTGGCGTTCTGGATGAGCTGCAACTGTCTGACTGTCTTTGGGAAGGCCCGTGAGGAGGAGTCCATTACAGTAATCCACCCTGCTGCTGATAAAAGTCCTCACTGGAAACAAAGCATTTAATTCTTGCAATGTTTTTGAGATGATAGTATGCTGATTTACTAACTGCATTGACATTACTGCTGAAATTCAGATGTGACTCCAGAATCACACCAAGATTCTTGGTCTTATTTTTTGTTGTTTGACCCTTAGAGCCAAGGTACACATTCACTTTGAAAACCTCATCTCTCCATGGCATGGCATGCTTCTGAGGTTTTCACCACTGTCTGCAGATGTCTTCCTGCCAGCTATTGAACAAGTTTGGCAAAATTTGGATGAGAAACACAGGAGAAACCATTTTTGCTACATAAAAAATATATTTTTATTATTTTATTTGTAAAAAATGTTTGACAGTATGTATGTAAAACCTTATATTGTTGTGATTACCGTCTTCTACACTCTCAGAAATAAAGGTATGCAAGCTGTCATTGCCATGGAAACTTTTCAAAAGGTACACATTTGTACCTAAAAGGTCCATATTAATACCTTAACGGTACATATTAGTACCTAAAAAGTACAACAGTATTCCTCTTAAATTTTTAGGTACTAATATATACTTTTCAGGTACCAATATGGACCCTTTAAGTACAAATTTGTACCTTTTGAAAAGGTACCACCCCGGGAACAGCTCGCGTACCTTTATTTCTGAGAGTGTAGGCTAAAAGATGGAACTATTTTGAGAGATGTAACTGCTAGCCAGTTTTGAGGAAAACACAGACACTGCTGGGTAAGATGTTACAGGGTGTTACAAATAAGCCACACACTGTTAGAGACCTATCAAACTGATTTTTTTAATTTTGAGTGTAATGTTGAGAACTTTTTAAATAAATGTTTTTTAATTTTTTTTTTTTTTTGCTAATAATGCAAATAAATGCATTGTATAATAATGGATAATAGTGCAAATGTGTTGATCCAATAGATAAATTAATAAACATGCTGTGATATGTAGAATAAAATAATTACTAAGGACTGAGGAAATATACTATTTAAAGTAAACTGGAGTGAAACCTGACTATATAAGCATGTGTTACAACTAACCCTCTGACTGTTACAACTTGCCCCACAGGTGGGGTACATAGTAACATCTTTACTTCTGATACTTTTGTCAATACTGCACAGATACCATAGGTCTGGCGATCGTACTTTCACTGCTCATTTGTAAGAGAGGCTTGTGTGTTATTGGTAAAAAAATACGGTTTGTCTAACCCTATTACTTTGTTCATTATTTGGCTAAAACCAAAACATGTTACTTTGGGCCTCGGTCCCCCCTATCCTCTTCATTTACTCATGAAAACTTGGATTTATTTTTTCTGCTAAACATAAAACAAGATATTTTGTAGAATGTTGGGGAAAAAACATCCATAGTAGGAACAAAATGTATTTATTTTTTCTAACATTCTCTGTCATCCTCTTTCTCAAATAGGCGGCAGAATAATTTTTAGGGTGATAAACTAAGCCTTTATTTAAGATGTTTCTTTAATGTTCTACTGAATAAAAAAAAGTCACGAGAGAGTACAATGTAAAAAAAGTCTTGGGGTGCCACACAAGTAATTTATGTTGTACCAACCCAAATCATTCATTCATTCATTCACTTCCGCTTTTCCTGGGCTGGGTCGCGGGAGGCAGCCGTCTCAGGAAAGAACCCCAGACTGCCCTTTCCCTAGACACTTCCCCTAGCTCCTCCAGGGGATCCGGAGGCGTTCCCAGGCCAGCCGAGAGTCCCTCCAGCGTGTCCTGGGTCTTCCCCGAGGCCTATTCCCAGTGGGACATGGCTGGAACATCTCCCAAGATAGGCGTCCAGGAGGCATCTGAAACATGTGCATCTCGATGTGCAGGAGCAGCGGCTCTACTCCGAGCTCCTCCAGGGTGACAGAGCTCCTCACTCTATCTATAAGGGTGCGCCCTGCCACCCTGCAAAGGAAACTCATTTCAGCTGCTTGTATTCGAGATCTTGTCCTTTCAGTCATGATCCAAAGCTCATAACCATAGATGAGAGTAGGAACGTAGATTTACTGGTAAATCGAGAGCTTTCCGTCTTTACCACAACGGACCGATACATCGACCACGCAGGGCCGGCGCGTCCATAGAGGCGACCTAGGCGTAATAGTGAGGGTGGCAAACGCGCCCCGCCGCCCAACCCAACGTACTGACTTTCATCCACAACATCAACACAACCCCCCCCACCGTCCTCACTTTATGAACTGGTCAGTTTTGTTTTCACTTTCGGGTTGAAGGTGGCGTGATAGTCCTTTGCCTAGAGCGGCAGTTCGGATTGCTCCGGCCCTGCGACCTCGTTACTGTTGCTGCTGCACCAATCCACCTGTCAATCTCACGTTCCATCCATCCTTCCCTCAAACCCAAATCAACTAAGTTAACTTAATCATTTTTTTTACCAATTTAAGTTGATTAAACATAAAACAATTAAGTTGTCACAGAAAAAATTCAAGAATTGTGTTCAGTTCATATTAAATAACTACTTTGAATAAGCAGCAAGCTCATTTTTTGAGAATCTGTTTACCAGAGACGGTTGTTGCTAGATTAGATACGGCAGTTAACGAGAATCATTTATATTATTTAATCATTTCCCATTAATTGTATTTAACAACAAATATCATTAACTAATCATTAACAATTAATTAATTATTAACATCTACTCCAAGCCTAAACCAAAGACTGTTGAATACACAAGACATGTCACTCGTATCTTTTTCAATAGGGAAAAGTGTAACGGTCGATATGGTGAATAAAGCCCCGCCTACTAGTACAGGAGCCAATCATTGATCGCTGTATGGCGAATAAATCCCACCTTCTAGTACATGAGCCAATCATTGATCACTATAAACTGACAACACTCTGGGGGAGGGGCTCGGACCAGACATGAGTTTCTGCAGATTTTGTGTGATTTGGATGTTTAGAAATGAAACTAATGGCTAGTTTCCACTGACTGGTACAGTACGATACGGTACGGGTCACCTTTATCAGGCTTGCGTTTCCACTACCAAGGGTACCCTCGCTCGAATAAATGTCAATTACAGTAAAGCTGTACAGGTCGTTTACAAATCATATGAAAAGCACTTCTCATAAAACAGATGCTTTAAACATATTAATACTTGTTGTTTATTGCTAACATTTCTATGAACAGAATTTAATTATAACTGCAGATCAATGACAGTGCGAAATAGCCTACTGTAACGTCTGCGATTATATAAAATAAATAAATAAATGCAACATATATGAACACAAACAGCCCCTTACAGTCTGCGATGTTACCACTTACAGAAAAACTACACACAGCATTCATTTAGTCCTTATTTGAGTTCAAAAACAGCACGCAATATAGCTCACAGTCAGAGCAAACCTCTCATCCGTGTTTGTAATCTTCACCAGCACATGTCGCCTCTGTTAGAGAGTAATTCTGTCATTCAGAGTCCATAATAGTCCAAAAGGTGATGATAACCATGGCAGTCTGTTCGTGGTTCAGGTTGTTGAAACAATTTGCTCCTGTGTTTTGTCGGGCTTCTCCTTTGTTTGTTCGAGCTTCACTGTCGCGTTTGTCCTTTTCTTTTCTGAAAGAATTAGACGTCGAAGACACTTCAATAATCACACACACGTTATTTTGATCAGCTCAAGAAGTTCGTTATATCATATATAGATGTGATCGCAAGCTCCCTGGAGAAAGCGAAAAACCGCTCGCACTTTTAGACAGCCTCATAAAACAACAACAGGACACGGCAGATTTCGTTCTTCTTGGCTTTGTGGCTGTACATCAAAACAACGACAAGGTTTGTTTGAGCTCGGGTCAACCATGGCTCGTTATTATATGCGTTTAGTATTACAATGTAATGTCTCGGCTGTATTAAAAACATGTCGGCTCCTTTGTTTTCATTCTGGCTAGCTCCACAAGCTCGTGACGTCGCTTTGTATCCAATCAGCGTTCAGCTGCGCATGTAGCTCCCCCTTTTGGTACCCGTTCTCGTGTTGGGTACCCTTTCAAAGGGTGCTGAAAAAGTGGTACGGTATGGTTCGGTACACTATTTGAGAGTGGAAACGGCTATAAAAGCGTACCGAACCTAACCGTACCGTACCACTCAGTGGAAACGGGCCAAAAAAAGACGCACAACGTCGCATCAAAGTAGCAACCTTCCTATAGCATTATACCAACCTTGTAAAAAGGTTGAGGATCTACGTTGTTATTTAATTTTATTGGTGATTCCTAATACGAAATTCAATCGTAAGCTTGGCAAGCAGTTTTGGAGAATTTGATGTTTCCTCATTTAGACAGAATGCCCGAGCATACAGCCCGAGAGGTGTCTCAAAGATGGCTGCCGAGTGAAATGACTTACCTTAAGGGACTTTGCTTAAACCCAACCGTCACAGTAATGTAAAAACAGTAGTTGTACCGAGTATTGATTGTTATTTATTAAATTACCCAATAAATTGTATTTTTTAAAGTCTACCTCTACTCCAACCCTAAACCCAACCGTCACAGTAATGTAAAAATATTAGTTATTGTTATACAGTGTCACAAAAATGATGCTATATTGGTGTGCGTATCCGCAGCTGTATTCTATCTAGACTTTACCACTAGAAACTGAATCAGTGAATCGTTCAAACGAACCGATTCTCCGATAGTTCAGACGGCGTGTGTGCGCAGGTCAGCGCTGTTTATGCTCCTCTGATCTCCGACGCGCGCTCTGTTGTGCACGCGCCCCGCACAGGATGATCTTGTTACATTGTAGCGCGGCGTAACAGTGCGTCATAAAGAGGAAGAGCGTTTGATCCGGCCGAATCTACCGTTTTTAAACTTTTCGTCGGATACCCCGGAATTCTCGGTTTCCGCGCGGGCGTTTGGAGCGCAGAGAGCGGAGGACAGATCCTGATTTACGCAGCGGACGGACGGGGAGGGGGGGTGCTCGGTGTCGGACGGTGATTCCGGACTCGGTCCTGACCATCGAGATCCCCGTGGATGACCTCCAGAAGCATGTATCCCCACGGAAGACCGCAGGTACCGCAGACTAACGAACTTTCCTTTACAGGCGCGTTCCCGGAGGATCGTTGAGTTGAGCGCGGGCCCGTTTTAATGTGCATTATGTTTGGCGTTAGGGTCAGGGTTAAGGTCACGATCAAGAGTTAATTACAGCGTTATGGGTTCAATGACTGATGCACAGCCTGCGAAAACACACAGGCCTGGAGTCCCATTACACTCACCGCGAGATATAGATATAAATCAGCCTATTATCACACAGCCTACTTTATATTTTTAGATGCGCTCTGTTTTGTTCTGCATCTATTTTTGCTTGATGTTTTAAGTGTTGTTATGGTTTATCACAGACTCTGAGATGTATTATTCGACTATTTGTTATTGTATTTAATATGATTATATGGAAGTCATTTATATGCTAAACTAATGGAATCTGCTCTACATATGAATCTAATCTACATATTTATTGAAACCTTAAAACAACCGCAAATTCAGCTCGGGGAATCCTTGGCCTCAAACTGCTACATATTTAAACATAACTATGCAAAGCACACATACTTACAATATTTGTGCATAAACAAATGTTCGTTTGAACAAGTACATAATAATTTGAACTATTTACATTTTACCTAAATATCACTATCTATCTATCTATCTATCTATCTATCTATCTATCTATCTATCTATCTATCTATCTATCTATCTATCTATCTATCTATCTATCTATCTATCTAGATAGATTTAAAATTCATATTTTAATAGGAAGCTATACAATATTATATTTGTGCATATACATTGGATAATCAATACTAAAGCCAAATCTGGAGCTTGCCTAGCAAAAAGAACTTACGATAACAGTCCAAAAACTACCATACCCAAATGTATATGTTATAGTAAAATATTAAATAGAAATTAAAAAAAGAAAAAAAAATCAAGAGAAGCAAAAAAGTTAAAAATGTACTTGAAATTTTGTAGGTTGCAATATATTTTTGCAATATTTTGCTTACATTTAATTGTATTATCTTTCAATTTCTAAATATGTTTGGTGACTAAAATATTATTTTAATAAATATATCTGTTTAATAAATCTGTTTAGTTTAAATGCACAAAAATACATTGCCTATATTCACTAAGAAATGGATACAAATATTCATTTTTAAAATGGGCTGTATTCAATTATGCTGAGCACTGTGTATTAGGGCTGGACGATAGTGGAAAAATCTGATATTGCAATATTTAGTTTTACTGCAATATATATTGTGACATGAATATAATTAAATAGCTCTGTTTGAAAAGATTTCATTTATTTAGATCGACTGGGATGATCAAATCTTATATAATATAACAACTACGAGCATATATAAATACGACAGGGCAAAAATAAGTGAAATAAAACTGTGCTTTATGGTTTTCTAGGCAGTCTAACAGTATTGAAGTAAAGAAATTGAACAATCAAATGTAAAATAACATGCTTATGCTTAAATATATTTTTTAATAATATCTATATCTTTTAATCTTTATTATATAATCTAATCCTGCATGACTATTGCGGATAAACACATTGCGATATCGATGCTCAAACGATATGTTGTTCAGCCCTAATATCCTTATATATATATATATATATATATATATATATATATATATATATATATTTATGAGCAATTCCAGCATTATGGATGTGACATTTGCAGTAAAAACTCAAAACATAAATTCACATAGAAGTATACGTTAACATTATATTGACACATCTGTTTATATTTTCCAAAACAACTGACCACAGAGTTATGGGAGCAGAAAAATATCAATCTGTAAACATTTTTTATACTTTCAATGAGGGAAATAAACATGCGTTATGGATGTGACCAAAAAACGTTTGCGAGTTTACAGTACACAACATACTTTGTAGAAATTCTGTCAATTAAACTGCACAACCCAAAAGAAACAATGCTAATCAAACAGATATGAGTCGGCTCACTAAAGAACAAACATGATTGATTTTATTTTTATTTAATATTTTTGCATTTATGAGGAAAAAGTGTCGTTATGGATGTGACAGATGTGAATTTGCCACTTGTGTGATTTTGGCAAATTAAATATAATAGTTTTAAACACTGACAGAGACATTTATGAGTGGTTTCTCTATTTTGGTGAAAACCTAATTTTTTTCATGGCAAAGTTGACATATATATATATATGTATAGGATATAAGGGCTGAACAATAAATCGTTTAAGCATTGATATCGCAATGTGTGTATCCTAATATTTATATATATATATATATATATATATACACAGTTGAAGTCAGAATTAATGTTGAATTGAATTTTTTTTTCTTTTTTTAAATATTTCCCAAATGATGTTTAACCGAGCAAGGAAATTTTCACAGTATGTCTGATAATATCTTTTCTTCTGGAGAAAGTCTTATTTGTTTTATTTTGGCTAGAATAAAAGCAGTTAAAAAAAAAATCAATTTAAGGTCAAAATTATTAGCCCCTTTAAGCTATATATTTTTCAATAGTCTACGGAACAAACCATCATTATACAATAACTTGCCTAATTACCCTAACCTGCCTAGTTAACCTAATTAACCCAGTTAAGCCTTTAAATGTCACTTTAAGCTGTATAGAAGTGTATATATACACACACAATATCTTACTGTACATATTTACAGAATAACGTATCAATCCACCTTTTAATATGCATTATTAAACAATATGAATTTTATATATTATGTATTATATGTACACTATATATAAATACTATACACACAGAGAGACTTTTATATGTTAATAGGATACAATACTTGAATGTTATTATTATTAAGCTGTATAATTCTGTATTAAACAGTCATGCCAGCACATCTCTCTAACCTGAAAGGATGAGAGAATCTGCAGATGTGCATCATTATTGAAGGCAGAAAGACAGTAGAAGGACATTAATGATGAACACAGGCAGAGATGAGTGTTTGCTGTGTGTGACAGACAGACGGACGGGTGAATGAATGGTTTGTTCCAGTTATTGCTGCATGTTGCTACATATGGATCCAGGCCACCCCGCTCTCCACTGCAAATGTCATGTTCCATCACCGTCACTGGGCAACACGATACCACACACACACACACACACACACACACACACACACACACACAC
>CAIGQZ010001210.1:7620281-7632435 GCA_903798205.1 Danio tinwini
CACACACACACACACACACACACACACACACACACACACACACTCTCTCTCTCTCTCTCTCTCTCTCTCTCTCTCTCTCTCTCTGAGCCGCACTTCAAAGCTACCTTTGCTATGATGGCATGTTATTACAGGCCCACAGAGCCCCAGTTCTGTGGTAACACGCATTAGCTTTAAAGTGAGGAATTTTCCTGTGCATAATGAATGACCTTTTGGAGAGTGTGCAAATGTGGTTTGGTTTGTTAGCGTGTGCTGTTTTTATCTGTGTGTCTTTAGCAGACAGTATGTGGTCATATATAAAGGCTTCTGATTCAGATGCGCTGCAGGATGTGCTCACGCTTTAGATTAATGCATTTAATCCCAAATCATTCCCATGCCTGAGGAAATCCGAGTGATTTGTCATTAGTGTTAGCATGAAAGAGTCAATAATAATTGTTTTGTAGAAAAGTTGTGCTTTATAGGTCTGGTGGGGTCATTCTGCAGTTTATTAACGCGTATTAAACTCTGTTTCATCACATTCGAGTGTACGTAAAACCCTTATACAACGCTGACAGGAACATTGAGATGAAGCACAAACATACACACCATCTGCCTCTGTGATGTTGTCTGTTGTTGTGTTTTAGCATCATTAAGATATTATATAAATATTTTAAGGGCTGTGAGATATTACAGACATCTTATATCATAATATAAGTCCTCTTATATTCTGATAATGATATACAGGGGGTACGGAAAGTATCCAGACCCCCTTAAATACTCATACTGACAGAAAAACACAGAATTGTTGACATTTTTGCAGATTTATTAAAAAAAGAAAAACTGAAATATCACATGCTCCTATTCAGACTCTTTGCTCTGTATTTAGTAGAAGCACCCTCTTGATCTAATACAGCCATGAGTCTTTCTTTTTGGGAAAAATGCAACAAGCTGTTCACACCTGGATTTGGGCATCCTCTGCCATTGCTCCTTGCACATCCTCTAGTTCTGTCAGGATGGTAAACATTGGTGGACAGTAGGGTTGGGCCGATAAACTTCACAATGCTGAGCCGGCATCACGATCCATCGCCTCGCCCCACATTTATAGTGATATATAACTTATTATTTGTATGTCGTCTTAGCAATAACGGTCTTTTCATGAGCTGTGTTAAATTTTACTTATAGCTGCCGCTTGCACGGCTGACAGCATCAAGAGGATTAAATGAAGGATTATACAGAACCTCTCGTGCTTAAAATGTGTAGATTCAGTGTCAAACACTGTTACCTGCAAACCCCGTCCCACAGACTTAACAGTGAATGGCTTTAGTGATTTTCATAGCGGACTGGAAGCCACTGGAAGTCTTTTATCCACTCTTGGAAAAGTGTGAATGGTGGATTAACATTCAGCACATGATCACTAATAAGACGTACCACTATTAGTAACTGTAGGTGGTTTCTAAAAGAAAATCTGTCAGTGTTATTTTCATTCTTTTCAGCACTTCACATTTCCGCAGTTGTAGCTCCTGTCATCTGAAGGCAGAAGGCATTGACTGAGTGATTGACAGCTGATATTAACCAATCCATTCGCGTTTAGTTCTGGAGTAGTGGGCCAATAAGAAGAGCACAAAGGCGGGGCAAGCTTTGCAGGCTTTTTTTTACTTCAGTAAGTTCTTATAACTGTTTTAATCTGTTCCTGAGCACTGTGTTTGGCGATTTTAGGTACAAAGATGCATTCTGCATAAATGTCTCCTAAATCCACGCACACGGTGAGGATTTTGCAGTGAAAACTGGTCGCACGGCAACAATTTATGCACTCGCACAAATGCTTCCAAATATATATTTTAGTTCGCATAAAATTTCAGGAGCATATGCGACCAAAATGGTCGAGCCCTAGCATCTTTACTTGTTATTATTTCCTCATAATAATAGTAAAATAAGGAAGTTATCATCAATCACAATACAAATTACAGTGAACTCCAAATGAACTCTCGTCTCCTCCACCAGCTGTGGGAAAAAGCCATTATAATGACACAGATCACTCCACCTATTCATGCCAGAGTCCCGTGGAAAAAAAGTGATTGACAGGTGGTAATTTGTGTGTAACTTTATTTATTTTTGGTTTGGTGATTGGTAAAGCAAAGACCATGCGGGTCAGGTAGTGAAAACGGTAGGCTACAATTAATTAATTTGTTATGAATTCATTGATATTTAACAACAACTAAGCCCACCCCCGCCTACAACGATGATGCCATCGTCCATCGCGATGTTTCACATTAGACATCGTACTACGCCAAATTGGTCAACATCGCCCAACCCTAATATATATATATATATACACACACACACACACACACAGTGGTTACAAAAATTATTCAGACCCCCTTAAATTTTTCACTTTTTGTTATATTGCAGGCTATATTTTCCTCCTCAATGTACACACAGCACCCCATATTGACAGAAAAACACAGGATTGTTGACGCTTTTGCAGATTTATTAAAAAAGAAAAACTGAGATATCACATGGTCCAAAGAATTAGTTTGCTGCATCCCAATTCGCATACTATCCATCCTAAATAGTATCTGAAAATAGAATTAGTTTGTCCCAAACCATAGTATGTTGAAAAGAGTATGCCAAAGGTTCCCGGGTATTGCCCACAGTACATTGCGTGTTGGACGTGAATTTGTTTAGAACTACAAGTGCGGGTGAAAAGTGTAATAAACTACAAATATGGTGGATGTGCGACACCAACCATCAAGTAGAGAGTGACTTATTTAATATCTAGCCCACTAGAACATATTTAAATCACGGTTTCTGTGTTATATTTCATCTGCAACAACAATACTGAACTATTATAAAGACGTGTTTGGACATTAACGTCTGAATGCAGAAGATTTCTCTGCATGAAAGACTCATGAATGGCAGATTATTCTGCTGCTGCTTCTCCAATAAAGTAGGAAATTAAATATGACAGAAATGTGGATGATGTGTGAATGATTGACAGAGCTCATAACTAGCAACATAACACTCTTGTTATGTCCCAAAGCTTGCATATACTCGTCTGATACACACTCAAAAGTATATATTTTTCCTTCATAAAAAAGTGCGTACTTTTAAGGCGTAGTGTGAGTATGCAAATTGAGATGCAGCAAGACCCTTAGCTGTGACACTCATCGATGTAACTCCATTTCTTAATTTCTTAACTCCATTTCTGAGTTCCATTTAATGTCCATTTCTTCTGATCATCCTTAAGATGGTTCTACACCTTTATTTGAGTCCCGCTGTGTTTGATTATACTGCTTTGACTTGATTAGGAAAGCCACACACCTGCCTATATATATGACTTTACAGCTCACAAAGCAGGTCGGAGGAAATGAGTATCATGAGGTCAAAGAAACTGCCAGAAGAGCTCAGAGACAGAATTGTGACAAGACAGAAGAGCCCAGTGGCCTCCATAATCCTCAAATGGAAGACGTTTGGGACGACCAGAACCCTTCCAACAGCTGGCTGTCCGGCCAAAAACTGAGCTATCAGGGAAAAAGAGCCTTAATTATGATTTATACTTCTGTGTCAAGCGCATGCGTATGCTCCGGCACAGGCTTCGCGTGGTCACATGCCTCTTGCGGTGGCCGTCGCCTACGCTGCCACACACCTCTCAACGATGCGTAGCACAAGCTCTGTGATTGGTCGGCTTTGTATCGCTGATGAGTGTGGGTGGGGGTGAGAGCGGTGCGAACCTGTTGGAGCGAGTGTTTACAAGTGTCGAGTCTTGTGAAGGAGCTCCAGATGGAAATCTTTTCTTTTGTGTTTACCTTATGATTAAAGTTGTGGCACGTCCACCGGCTCCTGCCTCTGAGTGAGCAAGTTTTAGATACTTGTACATTAAAGAAGCGTTCAGAAAAAACAAATTACCAGCGAAGAAACTTGACAAAGAGGAACAAGTGTTATTGCAGAGCAACACAAACAGCACGCAGAAGTATAAATGCACAACTACGCGCAAGGCATGAGCTGTGGGTCACGCCCATCACTCGACGCCATACCTGCCAACACTCCCAATTTTCCCAGGAGTCTCCCGTATTTCAGACCCATCTCCCGTATAGTTCTGTCTCCTGGAAAACTTTTGGAATTTAACCCCCCCCCCCACCCCCCGCTCCTCAGCATTTTGGTACAGTCCGGCTGAAACCTGGTGCTTGTGAGCGTGCTTTTCCGGTCACGCACAACTGCCCCATCTCCCCAAACCTTTCACCCTTCCCCGCTCTTCAGTACGTGCACACATCACCAATCTCCCGACCACCACCCCCCTCCATCTCCCCCCCCCCCCCCCCGTCTGCCGAAATTTACGAACCAAATGTTGGCAGGTATGCTCGACGCAGAAGTATAATCCAAGCTTTACCGTGCATTCACATAGGGCTTCAACATCATTGCTTAACTGAGGGTGTGTCTGAAGTCGGGGCTGAACTGATTGTCATCGCAGCGTTAGCCAATGAAATTAGTCCGCAATCAGCTACTTTTTGAGCTGGGGTATTTGCATAAAGCAATCTGATTGGCTGACGCTTCCATTGGTGCTTTAAGTTGAGAAATCTCCAACTTCTACAGCAAGCAACGCCACTGAAGCAGCACCGACAGATCCACAATTCAGTTCGGCAACACTTGACATCACCCATTCATAGTGAATAGTAAGCGTTGGCGCTGACGCCCCGTGTGAATGACTGGGCTGTGTGAATGACTCAGACTGGGACAAAGGTTTACTTTCCAACAAGACAAAACACAACAGCTAAACACACAACCAAAATAACGAAGGAGTGGCTTCACATCAACAACTTCATAACTGTTCTTGAATGGCCCAGCCAGAGCCCTGACTTAAACCCAATTGAACATTTCTGGAGAGGCCTAAAAATGGCTGTCCACTACAGTTGGGCGATGTTGACCAATTTGGCATCGTACGGTCTAATGTTAAACATCGCGATGGACGATGACATCGTCGTCGTAGGCAAGGGTGGGGGTGGTTGTTGTTGAATATCAATTATTTCATAACAAATTAATTGTAGCCTACCGTTTTCACTACCTGACCCGCATGGTCTTTGCATCTGTCAATCACTCAGTCAACGCCTTCTGCCTTCAGATGACAGGAGAAAATGTGAAGCGCTGAAGATGAGAGAATGAAAATAACACTGACAGAGTTTCTTTTAGAAACCACCTACAGTTACTAATAGTGGTACGTCTTATTAGTGATCATGTGCTGAATGTTAATCCACCATTCACACTTTTCCAAGAGTGGATAAAAGCCTTCCAGTGGCTTCCAGTCTGCTATGAAAATCACTAAAGCCATTCACTGTTAAGTCTGTGGGACGGGGTTTGCAGGTAACAGTGTTTGACACTGAATCTACACATTTTAAGCGTGAGAGGTTCTGTATAATCCTTCATTTAATCCTCTTGATGCTGTCAGCCGTGCAAGTGGCAGCTATATGTAAAATTTAACACAGCTCATGAAAAGACCGTTATTGCTATTAAGATGACATGCAAATAATAAGTTATATACATATAAATACATATATATACAATATAAATGTGGGGCGGGGCGATGGATTGTGATGCTAGCTCAGCATCGTGAAGTTTATCAGCCATCGGTGATGGACGATGGCCTCGTCTATTGGCCAAACCCTAATATATATATATCTCGCAGTATAGTAGCTTTTCTCTAAATTCATTCAATTAAGTTTTAAATATATATTTATAACTTTGGATTAGGGCCAGGACGGTGGCACAATGGGTAGCATAATCGCCTCACAGCAAGGTTGAGCCCTGGCTGGGTCAGTTGGCGTTTCTGTGTGGAGTTTGCATGTTCTCCCTGTGTTGGCGTGGGTTTCCTCTGGGTGCCTCGGTTACCTCCACAAGTCCAAAGACATGTGGTATAGGTGAATTGGGTAAGCTAAAACTGTCCGTAGTGTGTGTGTGTGTGTGAATGAGTGTCTATGGATGTTTCCCAGTGATGGGTTGTAGCTAGAAGAGCATCCGCTGCGTAAAACATAGTTGGCGGTTCATTCCGCTGTGGCGACCCCAGATTAATAAAGGGACTAAGCTGAAAGAAAATGAATGAATGATTGAACTTTGTATTCTCTTTAAATGTTGATGACTGTGTATAGTCTGTGTATACATATAATTTGCTCATTCACATGGGATTATTTTTCTCACTTTATTTAGAGCTTTTTTTTGGAGTAAAGGTTTGATTAAGAATGTAGAAATGTGAAATAGATATGGAACAAAAGCACATTTTAAAAGCTTAATGATTACCCAACATCAAATATTGCTGAACAATGAAGTATGAGTAATTATTACCAACTTCAGGTGAACTAACCATTTAAAAGAACACTCATTTATGCCATGATCAGTGCTTTATGGCAGTGGATGTTTTGCTTTTGCTGTTTGTCATTTGTGTATCTTTCAAAATGAAGGTGGTTGTCAGTTTGAGGACCGTACGGTTGCACTCTGTTGAATTGGCTGTGAATTTGTGATGGTTTCACAGCAGTGTGATGTTAACACCAGATGTAAGTGGTCTCATATGTGAAGCAGAGCAGTGTGAATAAGAGAGATATCCACTTGTAAACATCTGTATCTTTCACCATCTGTGCTGTATTTACTGCGGCTGTGCTGATGGTGTTAATGATGGCGTTAACACATGAACTCTACTAATACTTATAACATATAAAAACACTCCAGTGGTTTAACATCTCTTGGATGGCCATCCTGGCAGCTTTACGAGGACATTTTTAATACTTTATACGAAGTGCTGGAGATTTCTTAAAATATAATTCATCACAAGAATTGCACATAGGGTTTTCAAGACATTACAATTGATTTATTAAAGTTATTTTTCGATTATCATCAACTTTTACAATGATTATCGAGACTAAAACATCACTTAGTGTAGTTATTTTAATATAAAATAAGCTTGTCAGTTATATTTAGAATAAGGACAAGACACTATGCTTTAATATGCTTTTGATGTATATAAAATCACTTTAGCATATTTAATTTAATGCAGACATCAACCCATAAATGTGCATATTTTCACCAATACAGATCATTCAAAACAACAGTATTTTTCATAACAGAGGTTTTGTTTACACTGCATGTGTTTTGTGTTCAGGCTTGGCTTTCACAGAAGATAAGAACATTCCTGCTTAAGGAATGCATTGCATGAGTTATGTCTGAACTCTGCTCTGATTGGTCAGAAGTTTTTACCCTGCTCTGATTGGTCAAATGACCCTACTCTGCTGTAATTTCTGATTGGTCAAATGACTGCTCTGATTTCTGATTGGTCAAATGACCATACTGTGCTCTGATTGGTCAAATGACCCTACTCTGGTCTGATTTCTGATTGGTCAAATGACTCTACTCTACCTTAACTGGTCAAATAATTTTACTCTGGTCTGATTTCTGATTGGTCAAATGACTCTACTCTGCTTTAATATGTCAAATAATTTTACTCTGGACTGATTTCTGATTGGTCAAATGACTGCTCTGGTTGGTCAGACGACCCTACTCTGCTCTGATTGGTCAAATAACCCTACTATACACTGATTTCTGATTGGTCAAATTACTCTGCTCTAATTTGTCAAATAACCCTACTCTGGTCTGATTGGTCAAATAACCCTACTCTGTTCTGATTTCTGATTGGTCAAATGACTACTCTGTTCTGATTGGTCAAATAACCCTACTCTGCTCTGATTTCTGAATGGTCAAATGACTCTGCTCTAATTGGTCAAATAACCCTACTGTGGACTGATTTCTGATTGGGCAAATGACTCTAATCTTTTCTAGCTGGTCAGATGACTCTACTCTGATTGGTCAACTGACTCTACTTTGATTGGTCAAATGACTCCGCTCTGATTGGCCTGATAACGCTAATCTGCTTTTATTGGTCTAATTACTCTGCTCTGATTGGTCAAATGACTGTACTCTGCTCTGATTGGTCAAATAATCAAATTACCCTACTCTGGACTGATTTCTGATTGGTCAAATGACTGTGATCTGCTCTAGTTGGTCAGATGACTCTACTCTGATTGGTCAACTGACTACTTTGATTGGTCAAATGACTCAGCTCTGATTGCTGATCTATTATCATTAATTGATCTATTACTGAACCGATACCGAATTGTCCAAGTCTGCATCGCGGTGCAGCGAAGAAAAAATTAATTTTGACACCCGTAGTTTAATGACTGTGCTCTGATTATTCTGCTCATTCTACTCTGACTGGTCCAACGACTACTCTGCTCTGATTGGTCAAATGACTTTGCTTTGATTGGTGTGATAACTCTGCTCCTTGTGATTGGTCAAAAGGCTCTACTCGGCTTTGATTGGTCAAATAACCCTACTCTGGTCTGATTTCTGATTGGTCAAATGACTCTGCTCTGATTGGTCAAATAACCCTACTCTGAACTGATTTCTGATTGGTTAAATGACCCTAATCATTTACCTGGTTGGTTGGATGACTCTACTCTGATTGGTCAAATGACTCTACTCTGCTCTAATTGGTCAAATAACCCTACTCTGAACTGATTTCTGATTGGTCAAATGATCCTGATCTGCTTTGGTTGGTCAGATGACTCTACTCTGACTGGTCAAATGACTCTGCTCTGATTGGTCTGATGACTACTCATCTCTGATTGGTCTGATAACGCTAATCTGCTTTTATTAATCAAATTACTCTGCTCTGATTGGTCAAATGACTTTGCACTGATTATTCTGAGGGCTCTGCTCTGATTGGTCTGATGAGTCTGTTTCCTCTGATTGGTCAAGTTACTCTGCTCTTGAGTGGTCTGATGACTCTGCTCCCTGTGATTGGTCAAATGACACTGCTCTGATTGGTCTGATGAATTGGTTTCCTCTGATTGCCCAAATGACTCTACTCTGCTCTAAATTGTTCTGTCTCTGCTCTGATTGGTCTGAATCTGTTCTCTCTGATTTGTCAAACGACTCTGCTCTGATTTTTCTGCTCCCTCTACTCTGATTGGTCCAATGACTCTGCTCTGATTGGTCTGCTCTGATTTGTCTGATGGCTCTGCTCGCTGTGATTGGTCAAAAGATTCTACTCCACTCAGATTATTTTGACTCTGCTCTGATTAGTCAGATAACTCAACTCTACTCTGATTGATCTAATGACTGCTCTGCGCTGATTGGTCAGTTGGTCCAACTGTGCTCTGATTGGTGAAACATTGGAAAAGGGCCAGTGAGTAAGGCATTTTTAACCGTATCAGCTGTATGAAGCTCGATTCTCTGTTTTACCTCAGTGGAGACTTTACTTTGTGGCAGGAGTTTGTGGATAAACTGACTGCTGTGTGGAAATTGAGGATCAGTTCAATAGCAGTGAATGCAGGCGTTTGGCTCCCAACAGAGCTAAAAGTTTAATACAGCATATTGAATACAGTGCATCTGCATCCTCTGAGGAAACCCATGCAAAGACTGCGGAGTGTAACACACACTAAATAATATCTGTTCATTAGCAGTTTCCCGTAGCTCATGATTCATGGCTTTATTTACACTTTTGATTCGCATTAGGGGAGCTTAATCTCTGCCTGACAACTTTTGTTTATCTCTACAGAGACTTTTAAAAATGATTTTGAAATTATATAATGAATAATAAATAATATACTCACTTGCCATTTTATTAGATACACCTGTCCAACAACTTGTTAACACAAATTTCTAATCAGCCAATCACATGGCAGCAACTCAATACATTCAGGCATGTAGACATGGTCAAGACGATCTGCTGTTGTTTAAGCAGAGCATCAGAATGGGGAAGAAAGGTGATTTAAGTGACTTTAAACGTGGCATGGTTGTTGGTGCCAGACGGGCTGGTCTGAGTATTTCAGAAAGTGCTGATCTACTGGGATTTTCATGCACAACCATCTCTAGGGTTTACAGAGAATAATCCGAAAAAGAGAAATTGGCCAGTAAGCGGCAGTTCTGTGGGCGCAAATGCCTTGTTGATGCCAGTAGGCATGGGATGATAACCAGTTTTAAGGTTTACATTGGTTTTGAAAGGTCAAGGTATTAAAACGGGTTTTTTTCCGACTATTTTATTGTGGTTTTATTAGGGCAACAGAATCTCCAGCAGAAAAGGATTGTCCACATCAAAAGATAGTGGCCAGTCCATTATTCAGGAAACGTCTGAAAAAACAAATCACTTATAAACCAATGCTATAGACCTGAAGAGTGCAGTGACTTACTTTATACCCAAAGAAAAAAAAAACATATCCAAAGATGCCTTTTCAAGTTATAATGAAATCTGTGTTTTTGAAACTAATGAAGACAGCCTGACATGTTTACTGCTTCAAAATATTTTAAATATTAAAATAAAATACGCCGTGTTCAATGAGGGAAAAGCTTTTTTTTATTTATTTTTTTATCCAGACATTTAAAAAGAGCATATTTAAGAGCAGTGATCACAAAACTGTGATATCGTGAAACCGTGATAATTTTATCCAAGGTTATCATACCGTCAGAATCTTGTACCGGCCCATGCCTAGATGCCAGAGCTCAGAGGAGAATGGTTCCAGCTGATAGAAAGGCAACAGTAACTCAAATAACCACATGTTACAACTGAGGTCTGCAGAAGAGCATCTCTGAACACACAACACATCCAACCTTGAGGCGGGTGGGCTACAGCAGCAGAAGACCACACCGGGTGCCACTCTGGTAAGCTAAAAACAGGAGCCTGAGGCTGCAGTTCACACAGGCTCACCAAAATTGGAAAATAGAAGATTAGAAAAACATTGCCTGGTCTTATGAGTCTCCATTTCTGCTGCCACATTCGGATAGTAGGGTCAGAATTTGGGGTCAACAACATGAAAGCATGGATCCATCCTACCTTGTATCAAAGGTTCAGGCTGCTGGATGTGGTGTAATGGTGTAGGGGATATTTTCTAGACACTTTGTACTAATTGAGCATCGTGTCAACACCACAGCCTACCTGAGTATTGTTGCTGACCATGTCCATCCATTTATGACCACAGTGTACCCATCTTCTGATGGCTATATCCAGCAGGATAACACGCCATGTCATAAAGCGCCAATCACCTCAGACTGGTTTCTTGAACATGACAATATTCACTGTACTCAAATGGCCTCCACAGTCACCAGATCTCAATCCAATAGAACAGCTTTGGGATGTGGTGGAACGGGAAATTGGCATCATGAATGTGCAGCCGACAAATCTGCAGCAACTGTGTGATGCTATCATGTCAATATGGAGCAAAATCTCTGAGGAATATTTCCAGTAGCTTGTTGAATCTATGCCATGAAGGATTAAGGCAGTTCTGAAGGCAAAAGGGTCCAACCCAGTACTAGTAAGGTGTACCTAATATAAAAGTGTATATATGTATAGACAAAAATTGGTAAAAAATAAATAATTGCAAGTACTGGTGGTTCATTACCTGGCTTTTGCATCATGGTTTACATGAGAAACTTGCACAATGAGTTGTTTAAAAAAACTGAAATGTCAATAAAGGTCTCCTCGCTGAACATTTCAACATCAAACAAAGTTAGAGCTCAGATAAATGTCTCCTATTAGAAATGAATCACTAAGTACAGCACATTATATGAGTGTGTGTGTGTGTGTGTGTGTGGGTTTGTGTGACATATCAGGATATTAAATGACATGGGCATTGCACAGGTATTACAAGGAGAAGGTAATGGTGTGTGTGTGTGTGTGTGTGTGTGTGTGTGTGTGTGTGTGTGTGTGTGTGTGTGTGTATGTGCTTGTGTACATGTTTATGTGTGCATGTGCACATGATCCTGTGTGTGTGCGTGTGTGTGGGGGGTGTATATGTATGTGTGCATGTGATCTTGTGGACTGTGTGTGTATACGTATGCATGTGTGTGTCTATGTATTCATGTGTCTGTTAATATATATGTGTGTGTGTGTGTGTTTGTATATTTGAATGTGTTCTTGTGTGTGTTTGTATATATATGTACGTGTGTGTATGAACTGTTTGTTTGTCTGTATGTATGTTTGTGTGTGTGTATGTGTCTGTTTATGTTTGAATGTGTGTGTCTGTGTGTGTGTTTGTGTATATGTGTGTATAAATGAATGTGTGAATGTGTTGTGCACTGTATGTATATGCGTTAGTGTCTGTGTGTGTGTGTGTGTGTGTGTGTGTGTGTGTGTGTGTGTGTGTGT